>BQNB010026913.1:44073-56518 GCA_026074375.1 Tanacetum coccineum | reverse complement strand
TTTTATATTTTTGTATTTTGCTTTTCTGATAAGATATATACAAAGTGTTACTATGATTTTGCAAGACGTTCAAGCTTCTTGGGAGATAAACTACGCATACCAAGGCGACAAACCAAATAGTTAAACCTATCCAATGGAAGGGCTTTGTTGAAAATGTCGCCCAGTTGGTAGTCGGTCTTAACAAAATACAACACAATCGTACCCTTTTCTACGTGCTCCTTAATGAAATGGCAGCGGACAATGATGTGTTTAGTTCTTAAGTGTTGGATCGGGTTGCAGGATATGGCTATGGTTGACTTTAAATCACAGTAGATATGAATTTTGTCAAAGTGAAAGCCATAATTTATTAATTGTGTTCTCATCCAAAGGACTTGAGCACAACAAGTAGATAGAGACACATATTCCGCCTCCACAGTTGACAGCACTATACAGTCTTGTCTTTTTGAGGACCAGATCACAAGGTTTTCGCCTAAGAATTGAATTCCACCAGAATTGAATGCCTCCGCAGGTGTCCTGACATCCTGCATGATCTGCATCTAAGAATCCAGTCAGTTCAAAACCAGAATCTTTCGTGTACTAGAGATGCATATTGACGATTCCACTAAGATAACGAAAGATCCTTTTTACCTCCTTGAGGTGCTTCTCGGTTGGCTGAGCCTAGTATTGAGCACATAAACAAGTAGCATGTACTATGTCCGGTCTTCTTGAAGTAAGATACATTAGCGAACCGATCATGCTTCGATATTTCGTTTCATCCATGAGAGTCCCATTTGTATCAATATCAAGCTTGTGTTTAGTTTCCATTGGAATACCAATGGGATCACAATTTTCCATTCCATGTTTTTTTAAAAATTTCAAGCACAAAGTTGGACTGGTTTAAGAAGATGCCACGGGGGGATTGGTTAACTTTTAAACCAAGGAAAAACGTCATTTCCCCCATCATTAACATTTTAAAGCGGCTTTTATAAGGTCTGCAAATAATTAAGAATACCTAAGGTTTGTAGATCCAAAGATAATATCATCTACATACACCTGTAACACTAATATTTCGTTGTCGTAGCATCTTGTTGGATCAATTGTTCATTTGGTGAAGTGATGTTGTAGGAGAAATTTTGACAATTCGACGTACCATGCCCTCGGTGCCTACTTTAACCTATAGAGTGCCTTCTTCAGCTTGTAGACATAACTTGGTTGATCAGCATCGATGAAACCTTCAGGTTGACATACGTACACTTCTTCCTTTAATGAACCATGCAAGAAAGCAGTTTTCACGTCCATTTGGTAAACCGTGAACGATTTGTATCGGCCAGTAGTACACGCACCACTCATCCCCGCCTCATAACCAGACCTGCGGCCCATAAGCATGCTAAGTAGACTCAGTATAACTTACATCTGCCAGCAAGAAAGGATATTCATAGTAAGCCAAAAATATCCTGATAGCTTCCATCCTAGCAACCAGAGCGAAGGATTCTTCAAAATCTATTCCTTCCTCTTAGCGGTACACAACCAGACGAGGTTCGTTTTTGATGACCGTGTTTTCTTCATCAAGCTTGTTTTTGAATAACCATTTCAGAGTAAGGGGTTTTATGTTGTCTGGATAAGGAACTAACTCACATAAATCAAGCCATTTGAACTGGAGAAGCTCATCCTGCATTGCTTCAATCCATCCAGCGTCATTGGTAGCTTTTTTGACATTTCTTGGTTCCATAATGCTCACAGACAATGCATAAATGCACATTTCTGCATCTGTTCGTAGCTGATTTACTGGTCTTGAGGGTTCTCCTATCACTTGTTCCAAAGGGTGATCCTTAGTCAATTGGAATTCATGTCGGTACGGTTGATAGAACAAATGCATGTTTAACGGATCCACATATTATGAAGATGATTATGCAGAGCTTTTGGATGGTGGAGCAAATGGATTGATGAACATATTCTCGTCGAACATTGCATCATGAGCATTATCAGCAACTGCTTCAGATTGGAGTGGGGGTTGTGCATTTTGTTGTTGAAAATGTTGTTGTTGTTGTAGCTCGTCAACATCCTGTGAAGTGTTTGGAATAACAGGACCCTCTGTAGATGAATTTGTTGGTGTCGGTGCATTATTCTACAGTTGTTGTAGATGCATTTAGAGTCTGAAGATTCAGAGTTGCTGGTGCAGCGGGAGCACTTCTTGTAGCATATGACTGTTGACTACCCATATAATCATCATACATTGGTTTTCGAGATGTTGTTGTTGATGGAGCATAAGTATGATCGAGTCCTAAGCTGATGTGTCCAGAAGTCATTCCTTGAAGCTCGAGTTTTGAATTGTGTTGTTCAAAATCCATTGCTAAAAAACTTATCAAATGTGACATTAATCGTCTCCATGATCTTCTTTGTCCTTCGGTTGTAAACTCTATAAGTATATGAAGTAGATTAATACCCAATAAAGAAGCTAGTATCACCTTTCGCTCCAAGCTTCCTAATATCCTCATGATTATTCTTGGGATTACAAAGAGCCCCGAATACATGTAGATACGAGATATCCGATTTTCTATTATTAATAAGCTAGTACAGTGTTTTGTTCAATCTTTTATGAATTAGGAATCGGTTTTGAGTATAGCACGTAGTAGCTATATCATCAGCCCATAAGAATAACGGAGCACTAGAAAATATTAGCATCGTTCGAGCAGCCTCCACTAATGTTCGATTTCTTCGTTCAACTACCCCGTTTTACTAAGGAAATCTAACAGTCAACGTTTGGTGAGAGATACCAACATCTTCAAAGTAGGCCTTAAGCTCTTGATTTATGAATTTTGTTCCATTGTTGGTTCTTACAATGATGACTAGAGCTTGTAGTAGAACTTGAATTTGCTTTAGATATTTAATGATCACTTCTGGTGCTTCATTTTTTGATATGAGAAAGTGTAACGGGAGTAATCATCCACAATCACCAGAACTACCGCTTTTCATTGATGCTTTCAACTCTTATTAGCCCACACAAATCCATATAAAGAAGATGTAACCTATTCTTTGGATTTGGAATAGGTTTTGGTTTATGAGGTGTCTTTTTACTTTTTTCTTGCTCACATGATGGACAAAGATGATCTTTTGAGTACTTCAATTTTGGAAGACCTGTGATGAGATTATCTTTTGCAAGAGTATTTATGGTATCAAAATTAAGGTGGGATAAACGTTGATGTCATAACCAAGATTTGGTTGATGTAGCACGATCCATGAGACAAATAGGAGATGCAGAGGTCATTTCATAAAGGTTGATGGTGTAAAGGTTTACAGAATGATTTTCTTTCAACAGGTCAACTCCATCTAGATTTCTAAAAAGCGAGTGTTCCTTCTAAATGCAACCTCTAAATCTGAATCACAAAACTACCCAATTGAGAACAGATTGTGTCCTAAGCTCTCAACGAAATAAACATGTGTAATCAAGATGTTCCCCTATTGAAGATCGTCATAAACCAGAATTGCTGCAACATGATCATTTCCAAAGCAAACAGTTCCCATAAACTTCTAAACGAAGTTAATAAGCAGCTTCAGATTCCTGGTCATATGCTTGGAGCAACCCGAGTTAAAGCAACATAAACAAATCTCGATAACCTGCCAAGAAAAGAAGTAGAATTTGGAAACCGTTTGCTTATAGGTTCCTAAGGGGTATAAGCACTTGCATTAGCACACACAGATGTCTCAGACTCACTCTCAGTGTCACTGGATTCAATTATTTTTCCACTATGGTTAAAAATTCCTCCAGTTGGGAACCACCTAAGGCAAGTTCTAGGTTTGCAAGGCCTAGGTGAAGCAAGTCTTTCTTTGGAACCTAACTTCTTAGATTTCTTAACATTTGCCATATGTTCTGTTTGATTTGGAATGTTTGAAACATTGGCACTTTGGTTTTTATCATGAGAACTCATGCCATTCACATAATTAAACACACATTCATCATGATGAGCAGTGTTTAAACATTTCTTACATGAAGCACAAACAACTTCAAATTTATCATTCTGACTGCAAGCTTAATGTTATTACATTCAGATGACATATGTTTTTGTTTATTTAAAGACAGTAAATTCCTATGGTTTTCTTCTACTTCAACTTTATTATTCTTGATGCAACTACTCTTAGACGCAGAGGGGACCCTATCATTCTTTGTATTGCTCCTAGGATGTGATCTTCTGCTCTTAGTAGTGCTTTCTACTCCTGTAGAAGATAAACCACTTGTGTTAGAATTCACATTTTTTTGGTGATGCCATGAGGTTGTGAAACAGTAATCGATTTTGTCCTAACGATTGATTTTACATGTTTGTTAGGCACAAAGTCATCTACCCTAGAGTGCTTAAAAGGATTGATTCGAAACAAGACTAGGGCAATCACTTTCTCGTTTTTCACAACTTTTGATGCTTTTGATTCTTATACTGAGTGTGAAGTGACTGGTTTTGTCAAATCATTTTTCTCAACAACCCAAGAAATAAATCGAGTTTTTGGAAATAGAGTTACAGATAAAGTTTTATTCTCGAGGTTGAAGGTTTTGCAAACTTAGTATTCACACTCGTACCTTTCAAAACAATTTTTTGTTCACAAAACTTAGCTTGTAACTGGGCTCTTAATTTAGCATTTTTAGAAATCTTATCGTTAAGTTTTTCTTGCAAAGAGTAAGTTTTGAGTTTGGTTTGAGCCCATGTCTGTTTGATATAATCAAAGAGGTTCTGAAGACAAAATCTGAAATTCTAAGCACACGTTCTCATCATCAAGTTTAAGAGAAAAAGAATCAATGGTATTTTATGCACATTAAGTATTCATACTCTTTCCCTTGAGATCTCCTAACTGAGCTTGCAACCATTCGATTTGATGTTGCGTGTCATTGTAATCTTTATCGTACGATATCCTGTCATATTTGAATTCCTCACACTTTTTGTACCATTTATTCCAAATAGAAGCATATTTATTTTCCTTTTTGATGATACATATTTCAAGCTTTCCTTTCGTACGTTCAAGCTCAGTTTGGAGATTTGATGTATCTACAACAGAATGACTTTGCACAATGGAAACAATATCTTGACTGACAACTGCTCTCAAGACACGTTCATTTTCTTTTTCCAAGACCTTGATCTTTTCTAGAGATTCATCAGATTCTTTTGTAAGAGATTTTAAGTCTCGAAAAATTTAGCTGCTTCTATCAAAAATTCATTTTTAAAATGTATTACTCTTGCGTCAACTAGGTTAACGATAGAAGCAATTTCTTCCTTAAAAATCTTTTGAATCTCTAGTTGAGTATGAGACGACCAATTATTTGTGTTTAATGACATTTTTGACTTTATAACACGTTGAAGAGTCATAATGATGTCTTTTATCTCATTTAGAAATTTTCATGCAACACTCTTTAAAGGAGTATCATCTAAAAATTCATCATCAGGTATCAAAATTTGTTTGGAAACTGTGCTAGAAACACTGGCCGTTTTGAAAGTATTTGAAAAGTAGACCTCTTCTCGTGACTTGTCCGTTTGAGAAACAAAAACCTCTAAAAGCTTATTAATCTTCGCATAATTTGCAGGTCTTATTTCTTTGTCAGGTTGTTTCATTTTTAAATGACTCTCTTGAGCAAGTTGTAGTGTTTCCTCTGAATCATACACAGCTAGAGGATCATGCTTATCTAACAATGCTTTACCATTATACAAAACCTATTGCTTTTTCTGAGCTTGCTTGAGATAAAAGGGATTTTGATAACCAAGAGCCATTTTATGTTATGTGTGGTAAAACGGGTTTGGCTTAGGTGAAAGCATATGCATCGTTTGAATCGACTGACCCATTTTAACCAAAATGTTATCTAATTCCTTAATTTTTTATCCGACTCTATGAGTTTATCAAGAAGCTCATCTTCTTGCGTTTTGAAATCACTCTTCAACTTTTCCCTTTCTTCTTAAAGATAGGAAACCGTTGATTATTCTTTTGAAAGCTGGTTATTTAGAATTGCAATTTCCTCATTCAAGGTGTTTATTGTTTTTAAGAACTTAAGTGAAGTGCATTTATCTTTTTAGTTAAACATTGTTCTTGATAAACAAACTTTCTATAACCATTTCAAGTTCGTCAAATTTTGCTTGATTGAATTCAAAACTTTTTTCTCGTCTCATATATCTTGCAAGCTAAGTGGTCAATTTCACATTCGCTTCTTTAGTTTCGCGATTGACCGTGTTAACTTTCTCAACTTTAATGACCAAATTATTATATAATGACTCATAGAAAGCACGTTTTTCCTCAATAGTAGCAGGAAGTTGTTCTACTTCTCCTCTACTAGGATCTATCCTATAATTAGTAGGAATAACATTACTATCATCCTGTTGAACCAGATATGGCTCAGTAGTGGATTCGAGTAGCTTAGTATACTGTTCTTCTTGAGCAAACATATTAAAGATCTCATTATTATAACAGTTTTCATATTGGTGTACCTAAACCGATCCATTTGAATCGTAAACAAGAGCTTTATCAGCATGAGTACCCGATTTTAATGCTTGCTGAAAATATGCCATTAAAATGCAGTTCGTATTAACTACCTTAATTTCTTTACAATCACCAGCAACAAAAATTAAATCAAATTTCTCAGCTTAGAGCATTAGAGTTGGATCCCTGCTTCTTCCTTTTGAGCAATCAACAACAAAGTCTGAAGATAAGCAGCATCCTTTCTCCTAGGCTAGACTGTGCAGTTCCTAGCATAATGACCCACTCCTCAGTAATTGTAACACCTTATCTGATTAGCATTATTCCCATTACCATTACCCTTAGCCTGTGCTGCTACAACATTTCCATTCCCATTCTGATTAGTGATCCTTAGAACAACAATAAGCCTATTCTGATTTCCATAATTCTAAATACCCGAATTCTGAACTGTATTATACCCTATCTAATTCCTTGCATTCTGCCTCATCTGATTCCCTGCATGCTGCCTTGCATTGTACCCAATCTGATTCCCTGCATTCTGCCCAGCATACTGTCTAAACTAATTTCCACCATTTTCTCCAACCATTTGTATCTGTCTGTCTTAACCCATATTAATACATGACTGAGCAATCTGTTTGTTGTGAGGGTTTGATGAAATTATTTGGTTGTTGTTTGTTGGTGTGGTGTAGTTTAGCTTAAATACGTTAGCCATGAGTATAAGTGTCATGTGCATTGCAGTTGTGGGATCTGAGATGTCTTCAGGGTTTTGCATTGGTTGTTTCATGTAGTTCATGTTGAATGGAGGTTATTGGACATAGTTATTGTTGGGTTGTTAAGGTTGCATGTAGGTAATGTGTGATGGTTGATTTGGGTGAAACACTTGATATGTGTAAGGAGTCTGAGTATTTGCCATAAATACCGAAGGATCATGTGTTCTTGCAAGTTGCTCTGCTCTAACTTCATTCACCTCCTCCTGATTTTGTTTCAAGTAATTATACAACTGGTTGTAATCCAGATCATGCAGTTTCTTCGTTTGATGAACAAGAGTGCCATAACGTTTCCATTCTGGCTGGAAATTGTTAAGAACCCTAAGATTGCATGTTATTTTCTTTGGAGTTAATTGGTTTCTGTCTAGATCATTCATTAACTTTGCGAAACGATGATAGTAAGATTCAATCGATTCCCCTTCTGTAGACATAGACCTTTCTAATTCATTGAGCAATTTGACCTCCTTCTCTTGAACCCTAATATCTGTAACTTTCATCATTTGTTGAACACGTAACCATATCTCATGATCAATGCTACAACTGTTTAATACAACATAGATGTCTTCTAGAAGACCCATGAGAATAATCTGATAGCTTGATCATCAGCCTTAACTTGCTTTGCTTCTGTTACAGTGAGTTCATAATCAGCCTGTAAGTGAGAAGATTGAGATACGAGAGGTGTACGATCTGGGTCACCGAGTTCTTCAATCATTCTGTATTTGTATTGACCCTCAAGAATGGATTTCACTAGCAAATTCCCATTGGGTTTGCTCTTTTCATAACGAAGAAGACGGCTTGACCATGGAACATAGTTGTCTTTGTTGAGCATAGGAGGACGGTTTTCTGAACCAACAACATAAATATCTTGTTGTGTCGACATTGAAAATGTTTGTTATGAAAGGATTACGGATCTTAAGGAGATAAGTTTGTGTTGTGGTTACGTTTGAGTTCAAATTTGGTTGTGTTTTTATGACCAATTTCGGTAAACAAATTCGGTAATCAAATTCGATTTACAATTCCGGTTATCAAATTCGATTTGAAAATTCGATGAAACTTCTTCGATCTAAACCAAAAACACTAATATGGATTACAAAGCAATTTTATTACCGAAAAAGCTAATTCTGATCAATAAGACTCTATTGTACCCGCTATTGGATGAAAATGATCTCGGTCAAAACGTTTCTCGGACATCTCTGATTTTCGGTTAAGTGTTTATTGGGCAAATAACTTCTCGGACAAGTTACTTCTAGGACAAAGTCGGTGAACTATTTCTCGAGAAAAACTATTTCCGGTTAACAATTTATCGAACAAGGCTTCTAGTCAATTTTGGTTGAATATTTTTTTACAAAAAAATTTGACACTTATGTGATTCGATCCAGTGTCTTTTCAGTCACATACCAACTAAGCTATCATTAACTTCTGGTTATCATTTACCAAACTGGGTATAAGTAATGAATTCCGATGGAAGTATTTTTTTCTTAAAAAATGAACAAAACAAGATTCGAGCCTGGGATGGTGCAACCAAAGTTAGACGCCTTAACAAGTTTAACTAGAAACACTTTTGTTCAAATCGATATTAGTACTCAAAATTCGATTGTACCATTTCTTAACAATTTTTGGTAGTACCTTTCTTTTATCAATTTCGGTTTTATTTTTCCTTGTTTTCAAAGCCGGTGCAGTACATATGAATAATAAAAACAATATAAGCCAAATTCAGTGGAGCTCTTTTTGCCATTTTTGATAGTATTTTCACTTATCGATTTTGGTAGTAAGAACACTTCTACATCGAGACAAAAATTAGCTCAAAAACACTATTTTAAATCGTTTTAATCCAAGATTTTTGTGAAGACTTGTTGTATACACACAAAATAACCATAAAAATCAAAACTTTTTGAACCAGACACTTAAAAAATGAAATTTTATAACCAAAAATGGTGACTTTTTTAACCAAAAATAAGAGAAATAAAATTTTAGGACTAGGTTCGTTCTAACAAGTGTAAAAGTGATATTTTTAATTCTTCATCAACCTTAAACAAGATAAAACCATGAGTAGTGATGATGATCAAAAATCACTTTTAGACAAAAAATTAATACACGAACCAAACACTATGATATTTCGACACCAATTTTTTTTTTAAAAACCACTAGAACACAACTAAATCACCCCTTGGAGATTGATACACTTGTTATCCCAATATCCTAATCCATATCACAACATATCACTAACGCATACAATATAAGAAGACTGAAAATGGAATTTCGATTAAGAAAGAGAGAGTGAAGAAAATAGAGAGAGAAGTAGATGGTGGACGGAATGTATAATCTCATAAAACAAGAAGAACATCCAACTCTAGAAATGAGGAAGGAGGTCTCCTTTTATAGGGGAAGGAGTCTCTTAAACTTTTCCTTTTCTAGCGATGTGGGATAAATCCCATATTTCATACAATGTTAGATTTTGAATCCCGTAACTATTATTTTAGACTATTACAAGGTTCGTAAACATAAAATGACCATCACTTCGTGAAAACATAGGCTAACACAAAGGAAACATTCTATCTCATTGGAGCCTACAATACATCTGTATATTATTTAATATTAAATCATATATTATTAATTTGATTTTTATTTAGCTTAATATAGAGATATTTGAAGATTTTCTAGAAAGTAATTGATGTATACCAAAATATATAGATATTTATGGTATATTATATATGTCATACTCCAGAGTGTTTCAAGAAGTAAATATGAACCTATAAATATATTTTTTTCAATTTGTATCATGTTGAATTTTAAGTGCAACAAATGCCTTCCGATATATACATCTTGATAATTATATTCTTCATGAACTTACTATAACTTTCAAGAAATCTAGCTATTTGTTATCCCTTAACACAAACAATTTCTTTAGACCATCTCAAACATAAAAAATACTACATGTGATGTTTTGGTATTGAGTTTCATCTTCAACCAAGACACCAAACTTGATGCAACTATAGGTGTAGCACAAATTGTTATTGGATTAACAAATTTTTTTGAACATATTGGATTATCAGTTACCATGTAGTTTTTGTATGTTTTGGGCCAATCACGTATCATAGATTAGCAGACTATCATTTTGTATCTATTGTGTGAATTCGATTTTTGATTCAATTTGGTTTTCATTTTGAAAAATCATATCCAAACCGAAAACCGAATGTCTAATTCATTTCGGTTCATTTTGGAGGATTCAATTTGGTTTTTCTGGTTCGATTCATTACTTGAACAATGAACACACCTAGTTTTTAAAACATCCACATTGGCGACTGATGGATGGCCTAAGCCCATTTCCTTTCACAACAAAGCCCAATAATGAATATAAACCTCCATTATAAAAAAGGATCTGAACGTATTCAGTGAGGGACAAAAGTGCCACCCACACCAACAAACTTTATCCAATAAACCCAATCGGTATATATCAACCCCCTAACCCTCTTTCGTTGCACTAGGTATGACTACTCTCCCACATACCAAAAAACATGTAGTGAATGCAGTAAAGTGGTGGTAACATATTCAGTGGGGGCCACAAGTGCCACCCACACCATCAAACTTTATCTACTCCTATATATATTTATTGATAAAGTTTTAAATAAATAAAACCATAAAGTGAGTGTGGTGTTGTAAAGGCAAAATATTTAGTTGGACCTACAAGTGCGACCCACACTAACAAACTTTATATAACAAACCCAACCGGTATATATTAACCCCTAACCCTCTTTCATTTCACTTTGTTTGGCTGCTCTCTCACACATCAAAATAAACATAAAGTGAGTGTTGTGTAGTGGAGGTAACAAATTCAGTAGGGGCCACAAGTGCCACCCACACCAACAAACTTTATCCAACAAATCCAACTAGTATATATTAACTCCTTAACCCTCTTTCATTTTGCTCTGTCTGACTAATCCCTCACACACCAAAAATACACACACATCATATGGGGAAGAAATTATGTTGTTCCAATAGATGCAAACTAAAAAAGCGTGAGATGAATAACAAGTATAAGGTTGATGATCATTATCTTTGGATCTCGAGTGTCCCGTAAGTCGATCTATTCTTATATAATACTATTGTTTATATGAAATGCTAAGTTGTTGTTTATATTTGTTTATTGATTATATTAACTTGGTTTAGTAAAGTTTTGAATAAATGATATCATAAAGTGAGTGCGATGTAATGGAGGTAACGTATTCAGTGGTGGCTACAAGTGCCACCCACACCAACAAACATTATCCCACAAACTCAACCAGTATATATCAACACTCTAACCCTCTTTCATTTCACTTTGTCTGGCTACTCTCTCACATACGAAAAAACATAAAGTGAGTGTGATATAGTGAAGGTAACATATTTAGTGGGGGGCCACAAGTGCCACCCACACCAACAAACTTTATCTACTCACACACACACACACACACATATATATATATATATATATATATATATATATATATATATATATATATATATATATATATAGTGTTAAATATAAAAAATCATAAAGTAAGTGCGATGCAGTGGAGGTAACATATTCAGCGAGTGTCACAAACGCCACCCATACCAACAAACTTTATCAAACAAACCTAATCGGTAACCCTCTTAAGCCTCTTTCATTTCACTATGTCTAGCTACTCATATTTTACTCTTCTGCTGCCATATCTGAAACATGTTTTTTTTAAGTTAAAATCTTGTTGAAGTACTAATGACTACATATTTCTAAAATTTATTCAACCAACTCATAAATTAAAATACATTAATATCAAAGTCCATTTTTTAAATGTTGTAATTAATGAATAATATGACAAAATGATCTAACATAAATCAAACCTAAAATCCCATCCGTAAACGAGGATCTAAAACTAGAGTTTTGCTAACAAAAGCCCTTAGGTTTGTCATTAACAACAAACTTTTCACACTTCATTAAAAAATAATACATTGTCTAAACAAAATCATCGTGAATTAGTTATTAGCTCCTATTATATCTCAAACAAATTTGTAATTCATTTGATTCATTAGTTGTATAAGCGAAAAAAGTGACAAGTGTTTTTAATCATGTCTTAATGTTAGCAATCTTATCAAACATAAAAAGTGGAGTTTGTTGTTAACCACAACACTTAGGGATGTTGTTAGCATTTCTCATATATATATATATATATGTATATATATATGTATATGTATATGTATATGTATATGTATATGTATATGTATATGTATATGTATAT
>BQNB010026913.1:15609-43983 GCA_026074375.1 Tanacetum coccineum | reverse complement strand
CGTCTTCCCACCACCACCATCTCCAAAGAAGAAAACAGCCTGAAACTGATGCAACTTTGGGCACATCGCATGGTGATTTGTTTTATATAGGCGTAATATTGGGTTGTGTATGCAACTTTTCTTCCGCGGGCAGAGTTGTTAGTTTAGGGACACCATTTTTATATGTATAATTATAGAATAAATCCGCGTAGTTTCATTTGTATAAACACTAAAACATGTGTAGAGATGAATTCATTTAAGCTAAGTTTAGCAATCTCATGATCTTTTTTGAAAAACAGCACAATTTTAATCGGCCCGCAATAGGAAAAGGTTAGATTTTCTGAATTGTTAAGTACTGTTGGTTGTGTAACGATGTTACTTGTTTTGTTATGTCTTTCTGATTAACTAAACTATTGAAGCTAAAGACAATATCAAAACCACAAAGGGTGACCCAGCGGTACGAATACTAGCCTTCCAAAGTGGAGCTGAAGGGTTCTAATCAAGGGATGAAAATTAACCCCTAGTGGCCCGGAGGTTCACTTGCAAACCGACTCCTGGGCGTATCCAATAAGGGGTAGTCGCCTAGGAATGTCGGTCGCAATGTTGAGTCGGAAACCAAAGTTCCAATAAAAAAGAAAAAAAAAAAAGAGTTTCAGCTGCAAAGTGAGTTTTGGGCATTAACCGAGACAGAGATGTACCAAGTACCATAAATTTGAGTGTTGGTTTACCATTTTTAAATTTGAAAGACTACCAAATCCAGCTATTAAAACACAAACTTTATATACGCTTTAACACACATTTAATGATCTAAACATGTAAAAGTTGCATCCTATAGTATAGCGTTTGTAATTCTTTCTATAACGGACGGAAGAAGCCAAGGTAACTTTAGGTAGAAGAGACTAGACATTGCTACAAAAATCGGAAAAAAAAAAATAGACTCACAAACATGCAAAAGAAGCAATGTTCTATAGCCCAACAACTTGCCTAATAACAGCTAGTTGAGTATGCAGCATGAACACCAAAAACAAGACCCAGGCGCCCAGCTAAAACAAGCCGAAAACGTTAGCAGAAATCTACAAGAATCTTGTACATATATATAGTGGTTTGCTTTATCTTTGATAGCAATTTTAACAAAGAACCTGCTCCTAGTGCGTGTTGTTTATCTGGCGGTACCATTATGTTTTCCAGCGGTAGGGTGTAACACGTAACTGAAGCTGCTTTAACACAATGGACCATAGCGAAAGGCATCGCAATGTTTCCACCATCATATAAACAGATTTCAGATTGGGTTGCGTTTTAGTGATAACAGGTCTAATAGGAAGGAAAAAATGCTATAAAAAAGGATCAAATGCGGGAAATACAAATCACCCCCAGTACGCCAATCCAAATAACCTGCAAGACAAATTACTAAGAAACGAAATTTTACCTCGAAACAGATAACCCCAAAATTCACAAATCTTTAGTTTATTATTAGATTGCAGATTGTTTTTTTTAGCAGATTGCCAACAAGCTTTTTATAGTTAAAACAAGCATTGTTTAGAATCTGTTAAACAAAAATTCACGTTGGTGTAACAATTTTATATGCATTTGGAAGGCAGGAGCCATGTCTAGCCTAAACATAAATTCACATTTCCATCAGTTGATTAACTTCGACACCTTTAGGACCATGATCAAGTTATAATTTGTGTGTGTATTCGTAATTTTGTATTCAATTCAGTCACCATCGGAGACACTTCATGTTTGATGGAAAAATGAAACCTTTAGCTTCCAAACGAGCGAGAACCTACCAACAGAAGATAGCAATGAGAATAGGAAAAAAAACGAGAATTGCAATCACACTTGTGAGTGTTAGCTTCTTTCTGCAATGTACATGTATTGTTTGATCATCTGCACTTTATTGATGATCATGTTTACGCTAAGTTTAATTCTGTAATTATTATTCAGGTTTAAGAAAGAAAAAAAAAATGCATGCGACAAATTGCCATAAGAAAAAGTCTAAATTTTACCTCTAAGCATAATCTTCTTACATTAAGCTTTTTGGCATGGCAAAGATTAGTAATTAACCCTTTAAGCATATCTTCTTCTTGTTCCTGTATTTTATTCTTTGTCTCATAACAAACACAATTATAATATATAATTTAAGTAAGCGTTGACTAAAGAAGACACGTTTAGCAACGAAAACTTCGTAAGATTCAAGCCACCTTGGATTGTCAGTGACAAAATATAAGGAGCATTGATTTCGACCATAGATGCCCCCCCAATGATTAAATGTATGATGAGGATGATCGTATCCAGAGAAAACCAAGTTCTTTACACACTTTGAAGTGATATGCAGCCGCCTAAAACCATGACAATGACGTAACTGTAAAGTTTCCAAAAGCGGACTTCCTGATATTATATTTCGAATCAACTTGTCATCTAATTTCGCATGCGCAATATGCAAACTCTTGAGTTTTATTCCAACGAATGACACCAGTTGGATTAAACATACAGCCATCCAATTCAAGAGACATTTCAACAAATGACACCAGTTGTACAATTTTTTTTTTAACCGTACACATTTCATATTTTTTGAAACCTCATCAAAATGTGCATGTTGGAACACTTATTAAAGTTTGTTGCTATTGTACAACTATTAAAGAGTACACGTACCAAAAGACACATTTAGAAAAATTCGTTGCTATTCTACGACTAAAACTCTGTAAAATATGACCGTTAGCCAACTGTCAAGAAGTAGAATATTATAGATATGGTTCAACTTACATATTAAGTATGCATCAAATTTCGTAATTTATACTTAATACACCAATATCTGCATAATACATATAACACCACAACCGTTGTCCAACGGTTATATTATTTTCTCATTTTAATTTTTTTGATACTAATAAAAAGCAAAATATGACCGTTGGCTAACGGTCAAGAATGACAACATTATATATTGTGTACTTCATTTGCCTAATGACATACACATATAATATCTTCTAAGTTTTGTATTTATCATTATCATAACATTCTTTGGCCTTTCTTATCGTTCTCTTTCAATTTGGTCTCATTAATCTTGTTTTTGAGGAAACTATTTTAGTTTAACCTCGTTGTAAGTGATACATGTTTTAACGGTAGGATGCCGCTTTTTATCCAAGATGCTGAGGACCGTAATTTTAAGCCTCATAACATAATCCGAAGGAAGATACTTGCACAAAGTATCCCCCTGGTCAAGAAAGTCTCTAAAGAAGGTAAGAAGAGCTTTTGTTATTCTATATAACATTATGAAACATGTTGCTTTAAGGATATTATGAAACAATGTCGCAAATGGTTTAAACACATTAAGCTCTTCTTTTAAAAAAAGGGGTTAAAGCTGTAAAGCTGTAAATTACCATTCGCACTTCTGTTTCGTTCTGAGTATAGTTAACGATTTTTTTTACCCCCTTTCTAGGTACCCACACTTGTTGTTTTGCAATAAATATTAAAAAGATTATCGGATAAATTACGTCATAATTTATTTTTTAAACATATAATTTGTCTGCAATTATTATTGCATATTAATACCATTGTCCTCCTTATCTCATTCTTCAACGTAAAAATAATTTTCTTGGAGTGCACCATTATGAAAATAGGATCTATTGATCATGTGTCGAGCAGAATGTTTGTGGACGTACACCGTATTGCGTGTGAAGTCAAGTAAATTTGAATATAGGATATATAGGAATGATCATGGTCGAGCAAGAATCTGTGTTCAAGTGTCAGGCATAACAGTTTATTTTCATTAGTTATTACATTTCACGACTGTTAAGATAAGTATAACCGAAAACCTGTCTGACAAAGGTACTTAATTTAGATTGGCAGGTGCGAGAATTACACGCACTTCACAAAAAACAGTTGGAACTAATGAATGAATCTAAAGCAACAATGATAGGTCGGGCCCAGAAGCAATTTGAGTCCACTGGAGAAATGGTCAAGAATCTGAATCGTGACCTTGAAGGGGTAACAATCACCAATGAGATTGGTAAGGTTGGCATGGATCAAGATGCAGCTGTGACTCCAAAACTCATGAACCCTTCAATGGATCAAGGAAAACAAGTAGATCAAGCAAGATCAATGGGTAAGAAGCTGGACGTCATGTCATAAACATCGCTGTGTGGTGCTAGTGGCTGCCTACTTTGGTTTGCCAACATATATAGTTACTTCTGTCAATGCTGACACTTGGCACTTGGACGGAAAATAACAAAAAAGATGCAAATGCCAAGCCAATATGGGAAATGCTTGACACCAAAGAAGGATACATATCTGAAACCGAGGGCATATGTATTGCAAATCAAGTTCCTGCGAGTATATCGGTACTTATTTGTTTCTTTGTAAAAATCGAGTTCCTATGGAGGTTAGTTTCTTTGCTTGAGAAGACGGTGGTTCTTCAGTTTTGATGAAGACGATGATGTGTCATCTATGGTACATCCAACTCATATCTAAATCAGCCATTTTTAAAAAAATATGATGTGTATAATTTTGGACGGGCATGAACCGGTTACCATATTTCCTAACTTTGGACAAATTTGAAAGTATGATTACCTAGAAGGCGTAATAAAAAGTTCGATGGTACATTTATGAGTTCTGGTAGCATTTTGTAATCTATTAGAAAAAACAAATGGCACAACATGATTGCCAGTATGCCATATATAACCGTTATAATCCAACAAGCAATAGATTGACTTGCAATACAAAGTACAAACTATGCCCCAAATCCTATACAGCTTTTTGTGTTTATTGAAGAGCAGAAGAGTGACGTTTGACAAAATGTAAAACAACTAAACAAGTACAGTGTAGTAAAAGATTTGATGTTGAAAAAAGTGAAATGAGTTATTAAAATAGTACTGCTCGGTATTATGAAAAAAGTGAAATGAGTCATTAAAATAGCACAGATACAAACGCAGACATGAACATTCATAAGCAGTCTGTTTTGTTAACTCATAACATAGGTAGCAAAGGATGATAGAAAAGCATACCGGATAAGTGACACCAATGGAGTGTTTGATAGCTTGACCAGTGGCTTTGTGGACCAATGCAAAAGAGGGTTGACCCTCTTCATCTTTCACATTTATGCCAACATTCTGGTCTTTAATCCAGTGCTGTTTGAAAGTCAAACAAGTGGGTCAAACGGGTAGCTGATAAGCACTGTTGTTTAAGGGAGCGGGAATTAGTGATACGAACGAGGTTCATAGTTAGGGTGTGTTTGGGATTGATTATTCAGAGTTCAGACTACTCAAAAGCATATGATCAGGTTACTGAAAACATACTTGGTTCCTTTAACGGTAAACATGTTATTTTGAATCTAACAAGAATAAATCAGTTTAATATAAGCAATCTCAAACTGATTACTGAAACCGGTTTTGTTCACTTTCAAATGATCAGATAAAGGCAATTTTCTCTCATCCAAAAACTAAAATAACGCTTATTTGTTAGGTATGGACTTTGTTCCATATGGTTGGAATGCAAGCAATCCAATTTCCCTTTTCCAATCCTACAACTTGAAATGCTAGTCTTTCCTATTCTAACTCTCAAGATGGAATGGTGTTTGAAGATTGGAATGCTTTCAAGTTGGAATCCTTTTTTCTCATGTGGAATGGTTATAGGAATGGTGAAGTTGGAACGCATCAAGTGTGAATACTTTGTGGAATACCTTGGGGCAGCCAAAGAGGAGTTTCAAAACACCACAACATCACCAACAATCATCTGCATTCTTACCTTTAATCTTTTCTGGCATAAAGAGTATACCAAAGCATGTAATATATGTGTTAATACACATACTTGTACGTTTTAGCCATTTTGTTGTTCCACGTACTTTTCTCTCCACATTTAAAAAAAAGTTTACTCCTTTTGACAGTGGATGTAGGTCGTTCAAAACCGAGCGATTGAACCACGTAAATACTTGTGTCTGTCATCTACTTGCTAAATAGAAGGTGATAAGTCAATCGCATTAGAAATCAAAATTCGTGAATTCAATTTAGCATTCAAGGCAGTTCGGTTAGGTTCCAAACAATATTGGAACAATACAAATGCCGTTGAGGTTATGATTCGGAGGAGAATGGATCAATTTCAGTTGTCAATACTACTTATCACCTCCAACCTTTCGTAACAAATTCAGAAATCTAGTAATGGGAAATGACAAATAATTGAGACAGTAGTGTTGCAAAAGCTAGCATAACAAGCATCATGGTCGACGTATATGCTTATAATCAATGATTAGAAAATAGACATATAGATAAAACAAAACCAAAATATATATATGAACATATCACCATCCAAGGTATAAATGACAACCATGTGACGAGTAACTAACATAGCACCTTCCATGATGGTATCCTGCACATGTGGTTCCTAGACATCCAAGATTCCACATGAGACGATGTCCTGCACAAACGATTCAAAAGAGGTTTAGGATTACTCTGTACAAGATTAGGTAACTTATTATACTTCTGATAACCTAAAAACTCAGAACAGATCTAAATTGCTCAGATGGCATGAAAGAACAACATATTACTCATGAAGATGACCCAATAAAAGTTCTCAGGTTACAACTACCAATTACTCGTGTGGTAATGACAGTTTTAAAGTCTTAAACTCCTAATCGATAATCAAAAATGGAAATGACCCAATACTAGTATTATTTGTAGAATCTTGACTCTATTATTTTAAAATTATTCACCGGATCCAATTATGCGTTTTGATGTTGAAAAAGGTGCAAAATGAGTTTATTTCTTTTGCTGTAACTCAGTAAGGTTGGCATTTAGAAAGACGCTTTTGTTGCAGCATTTTGTATTTCGAGTTCTGTGTTGAAATATGGTAGAAAACATGTTGTAATTCGGACTACTTTTGATTTCTATAGTTGGTGTTATCTTGTAACCTATGCTATGGAACCTTTAGTTGTGCGCCTCGTGTTTCCGCTTTAGCCGTAAAAGAATTTAATACATGAAGAAATTAATTGCAGATAAATATCCGGTAACGAGCTGATTCGATCTTCTTCCATTATTTCTCATGTTAGATTTGGGAATAAAAATTTGGGGTGAATTGTTATTCTGTCTCATCATAGTCCGTAGCTCAGCACAAGAACCGAGTCCGCCTGGTACTCCTAAGCTGTTTATCTAGGTTATAAAATAGCCAGTCGAGGCGGGACGTAGCAGGACATGCCTAAGCATTCAGTCCTTTACGATGTCATGACGAGTCATGGACGTTTTTTAAGGCGTGACTTAAAGCGGCATAAAATATAAAAATATTTATAAATTTATATATTTATATCATATTACAAATATATTGAGTTTACAAAAAGTATCATACATAAGGAATAAAGTCAAAAAACTATCTTTGCATGTAATCTTTTTCATTTCTATATAAAAATACGTTTTTTTTATCGAAATTGAATTCAAAAAAGCCTTCACGCATCACGTTTTATCGCGTCTTATCACGTTTTTTCACTCCTCATCTCACGTCAAACCTTAAGCCCAAGCCTTGGTCTATTGCGTGGCGTGGAGGCCACACCTCGCGCCTTTTAGAACCATGGTGTTTACTAATTTTAAAAAATCGATAACCTCAAATTTAAAATAATAATTCGAATTTTAATAAGCTGATAAGTACCAAAAGAAAGCTTCTCATCAAAAAGTGAAATGAAGTTTCTTACTTTGTGGCGTCGTAAACTTAGAAAAAAGAGCCCTCTTGTTAACCTCAGTGTTTACAAATTTTAAAAAATCGATAACCTCAAATTTAAAAGTTCTCATAGACTATTCGTATCTTTCGATAAGGAGCTTTCAATGATGTTTATAGCTTGTTCGAAAAAAAATCATATCATGTTTTGCTTTTCTTAGAAACTCTTCTTTTTAGATGCTATTTGAAGAAGCGTTTGTTTTGCATATAACTGCGTTACCAAACACTTTTATTAAACAAACGACTACAGTTAACTACTAATGCTTGCCGTTATCGTTAACTGCTACTCTTGGTTCTGTCAGATACTTCAGATTTGATATTCAAAACAACTTTAAATGATGAATTTGAATCGTTTGGATTAATGAACAATAAGTAGTATTTCTTCCAACACCACGAATCATTAGTATTGTTGGTACACACGAAAAAGAACACAACATAAGAATAAATAACATAAGCTTCCAAATATATTAATCGCGCCTTGAAATGAGATTTGGTTTGGTCATATTCCTAAGTTTGTTTATGGCGAGAAAAGGAAATGAAGTTATGTCAAATTTCCATCATACCCTCTCAAAGTTGGAAGAGAATACGTTGACGTAATTAAAGTCCATATAGAAAACTCAAACATCATAACATATACGTATGTTATGAAAAGGGGTTGATAAACTTGCAGCTACCTGATCATTATCATTCCAAGTGACAACGTTATATATTTTAAAAGTTTGAAAGACTAAACTATCGGAATGATTAAAAACACATTTATAACTGGTTGTTTCATTGTTGCAAGTGTTGGTTTGACCTGAGAACAGAAGAGTAATAATGTGATTCCATCTCCTTAAGACTAGCAGCAGCCTCTTCACCAATCCTAGCCAATACCCTATCAGTCTTCTCAGACTGCTGGTTTAACTCTGCCGTTCTTTTGTCTACATGGTCATTCAATGATGCAAATCCTGAAAAAATAGCTGTCTGCTTTAACTCTGATACCAATTTCAACAAAGAATCTGCTGCTTGTACCTGTCGTTTATCAAGTGGTACATTAGTTTCCAGGAATTGGTTATTAAGCAACAGCCAACTTGCCACACCAAGGCTATAGCTTAGAGGCTTCAATTATAACCCACCGATAGAAAAACAGGACAATTTTGGGTAGCGAGGAAGAAACAATGCTATAAATAAAGATCTAACGGGTCGAAAGTCACCTAGAGTGTATTCAAATGCTCACAATATCGGAATTGTTTTATTTAAAGTCCTGCTTAATAAGTAAGCTGTTTTTTACATCTAAATAAATGGACAAAAAGTGTTGGTAAATCAGCGTAACGCCCTGGTATACCAATTTTGGGCTGCGCTTAAGATTCCCCATTTTGACTTGTTTCCCCACCCGCCCATATACCACTTCCAGTATAGCGTAAAGCATGTTCTAGAGTCCATATTAGTTTTCAAAAGTATATGCAGTATCTCACTTTCTTGTTGAGAAATTCATATCAGCGTATCTTTTAACTAGCATAGTTCCAATCAAACTTCGGAAAAGACTAATATTAATGTTAATGAAACTATTACCCAGCAAAAGTAATGATCCTTACCATTCTTGCAGCCCGCACCTCCATCATGAAGGCTTCTTGTGAGTTTCTGACAGGAGGATCATTAACCTGTATGATATGTAAAATGTCAGGTGGTTTTTAAACATGAAATTCAGAAACAGAATCACACGGTCAATTAATCAATTCATACCTCTCAGCAAGATATTTTGGTACAAACATGACAGTCACTCGATTTAATCTTGAACAGAACCATACCCATATACATTTGGTTTGCAGTCAAAAATCACAACAGGCATGTATCAAATAGCATAGTCATAGTGGAACAAGAATGGATTTCTAGACCAAATGCATATGGACATTCCCAGTTTATGGGTGGCAACCACATTTCCTCAAACTCAGACCCTTAAACTAAATATACCCAAACACCACATTATCAAACACATAACCTCAAACCAAACAGCCACATATTAGCTAGAATCAATAAAAAGTACAAGTGCTATGTGTTTGCACACATTAAGGACATACCCTGGCAACATTAACAACATTGCTGAAATGGTCGATGATGCTTCCTATGTCATTGTCGACTTTCTGCTGCAACGATTTTTGCTTTTGAGCAGCCGTGGCGGCAGCAGCAGCTGTGGGACCACTTGCCCCACTCGTGCCTCCACCTGCCCCTGCTTTGTTCATTGTAAAACTCGATGTGCTGTTTGCCACGCCATTCACACAGAAAAGACCAGTCAGTACATGAGCAACAGTGCTCAACAAGCGCAAAACAAAAGCATAACAGATACAAACTAAACTCAACTTAAAAAAAATATATATAGATATATGTACTTATAACACCATTCACACAAAACTTACACAAGTTAAACTGAAATCGCCATTGTTTGAATTTTCATTAAAAAATGTAGTTGTTTAATTTGGCGCAATCTTCAATGTATAATTGAAACATGATACAACTTTTACAAAAAGAAACTTATTTAAGCTAAATACTTATTAAATGTTTTAAACATCAACAAGAACCATAGACCCAAACTAATTGGCATGGTCTACAAACGCCCCTTCAATATCTGATTAGCAAATGAAATATGGAAAGAAAAGAGCTCTTATAAAATTATGAAGGAGTGTTAGATATGAGTGTGTAAAAGGTCGCCATTCAAGTCATCCAAGAACCATGTTTTTATAAGAACATATAAAGCAAGCAAATAAACACAATTCAAAACATATAGAGGTGACTCCTAAGATTACATCACATGAATGACATCCTTGTATACATTCCTATCTAAGATCATTCTGTCATGGTGCTTCAATTCAAAACCTTTAGATATATAAACGGGTAAACGAATAAGGTATTCCTATTCAGGTTACCCGGGGAGGGCGAGTCTTTTTGACTCAGATGTACCTAACTACTAGGCCACTTTGGCGGTGGTTTGTTAAGATATATAAACCCTTGTAATCAAAGAAGAGTATGAATACATCAAAATCATAACTCGCATTCTGGAACCAAATGGGTCTATATGGTTCATTTTCTTTACCCAACAACGGCGGTTAGCATAAACACAAGTCTTAACACCTCATGAGTCTAGTTCCAAAATTGTTAAAGAAGCATGTTGGGTTTGTAAAGAATTGAAGAAGTATGGCTTGGGATATAAACCCATTTGGGTCTAGATTAACAACGTCAATAATTCCATAAATTAATCATTGTTACTACTGTAATAAACAAAAACATTGCACACATTAGATATAATAAAGCCGTAAACAGAAAAAGGGTTTAATAAACAACAAAAGAGGCATATTATTTCGGCTTTTCCTCATAATAATAATAATCTAACAGCAAGCAACATGTAGTATATATTACTAATAATAATTAAAATGAATAAATATATATACATATATCCCCAGATAACCTTGTAACCCTAATGCTAGTTAAACAATTAATCAAGTAGTAAAACTTATTTATTGACTGGTATACGGAGGTGTCAAGGAGGAGGAGGATAATTGGGGAGAGAGGAGCTTGCTTTTCTTTAACTGTTTCAATAATTTTATACTGTGTCTCTTTTAAAATAATCTTTCCAAAAAAAAAGTTTTATCAATTTCACTCTCAACTGATTAATTTAAAACTTGTTTTAGGGTGTGTTTGTTTCATTAAGAAGTTTTGGGTCTGAATCTGACTGGTTTTTTCATAATTGTCTTAATGGTCCATTTTTTAGAATATATATCAAACAATAATAATACGATGAATAAGTAACTTGTATAAACATGAAACAAAACATTTTTATCATATATTTAACACAACAATAAACCATTAAATTAATTATCTTAATACATATTCTAAATTTTAACATAATAAAAATTATTGCACGAATTGTCTTAAAATAATACATAAGTTTAACGTAGTGAAGAAACATTCAAGTAACTTATCTAAAACCAAATAATTCAAGACCTGGCTTGCATTATTTGTGTCGCGGTGTCATCTCGTAAGTTAATCACATATTGGTGGTCGGCTTCACTCCCAATAGGTTGAACAACATCAACATCACCATCGTTATCATCACGTAAATTTTCATTAACATGTATGTTGAAGTCACAAATTGCTAAAACATTTTGATAACAGTCACCTCTTCCTCTTGCTTTGTATACATTCAGTTTATGACTTATATTTAGTATATCAGTTCATAACTTTTTGGAATCAATATTGTCAATTCTATGGATCAATGTATCAATTTGGGTTATATCATATAAAAGAGTGCCAAACAGGTCAAATGTAATAAGAGTAAAATAAAGCAATCTTGTTTTAATGTAATAAGAGTGTTTGTTCTTAAATGTAGCATATTACAGTTTACAACACCAAACATATCAGTCTTCTATCCAACAAGTTCCAATGAAACTCTAATAGTTGCAGGTTCATGTATGCATTTCCAACAAACATGCGTATTTTCTATATCTATGAGTCTAACAAAAAAAAATTGTAGTCATAATGCATAAAACCGTATGCCTTTCCACAGTAAAAACATCAAAACTAGTCAGCAAATACAGGACTCTATTCATAGAAGTACTATAACAAATCAAAAAGAATTAAAAATAAAATGGTCCCTTAACATCT
This sequence comes from Tanacetum coccineum, assembly GCA_026074375.1. NCBI lineage: Eukaryota > Viridiplantae > Streptophyta > Magnoliopsida > Asterales > Asteraceae > Tanacetum > Tanacetum coccineum. The sequence goes on along the minus strand of BQNB010026913.1, from coordinate 31,677 downwards.
ATTCTCTTAAGTACAAAATCAAGCCAAAGAACTCATAATTCCTCAATTTTGAGTATCCTGCAGTCTGCACATTGGCTCAAGCTTTTTCACCTATCCTACCCACGATACACCTTATTCTCTAAGACCATACGGTATGTGCAAATGACAAATGACCGACCGTTTTTCTCTCTTATGTTTCTATCATAATCACTCACTATTTTCTGCTGCAAAAATCAGCAAACAACCATTACTCAAAAGTTCATTGTTTGTTTGATTCACATATAACAAAAGCTTTGTATTGACCCTCACCATAGACCAAATAATCTAGACATTACTATAACGCTAAACGCAGAAATATATGTTCTCACTTTAAGTCAAACAATCCGACCCTATAACTTCTCTTTAACTGGTTTAAAAATTAATAATGGGATATTTGCATTTTTCAAATTCATAAGGGTGGAATTTGTTCAAGAAACTGATAAACGAAGCCATCTTATGAAAACAAGATTAACCCGTAAAAGGGTAATTTAAATAAGAAGCAGGTATACCTATCATTACATTTGTTACTTGACTTCAGGTGCATATTGAAAAAAGCTGTTATGGTAAACCCAAGGCCAAACATGGTGGTTTGTGCAACTGGCTAGAACAACTCATCTTCACAAAGTCATTCTTTCAGAAAATAAAATTACAATATGAGAAATTAAAAAGTAAAAACATCATTCAATAGAACTTAAAAAGTAAAAACTTGTTCAAGTTCAATTACATCAAGACACATAATTTGGGGACTCTACCTTAAGATATGCTAAACTCTAAAGACAACTTAAAGTAATATAGCTAGAATTAAGCAAACAGACAGAAAATTGCTACAAAGTATTTTTTTTTAAACTAAACACAGCCGGTAATATAGCTAGAACACAGCCGGTAATATAGCGGACGCTCTTCTAAGCAGGTCGTTGAGTCAATAGCATAAGCTCATCACTTGAACCAAACAAGATTCAAAATAAGCAAATCAAATTCCTTGGCGATCACCACTTTCTAGCCAACTATTCTATTTGCAGGCATAAGCATACACGAAAAAAAAACCTTAAAATCCGCAAGCAAAGAACTCATATACTCATTGCCTTATATAGAAATTTTACCCAAAATTCTTCTAACAAGTAACAACAAAAACAAACAACAAATCTGCTCCAAGAATCATATACTTGAAAAAAATAAAAAAAACAATCTTGAATCTTGAATATTATACCCAGAACCCTTATAACAGGAAAAGCCCATATAAATAATCTTGAAATATAAAAAGAAAACATACCTTGTAGATATCGTCGGCCGGAGGTGGTGGTGACGGCGGGGATGCAAGTGGGTGAAGGGTTTGAAGGTGAATGAAGGAGGGTTAAGACTTAAGAGGGAAACAGAGAAGATCCGCAATTCTGACCCTGAAAAAAAAACGGTCTGACCCCGTCTCACCGGTTATACTTAGGCCGGATGGTATGCCAACACGCGCATCAGCTTTCTCTCCAAATAAAACTCGCCTTACAACTAAACTTTCAATGGTAATAAGAATTCACCTTACAATTAAAACTCACCTTAATCAACTTTTTTTTATTTAAATACTTTTATTCATAAACTAAAAAAATAAATATTTATGTAAACGTAAACGTACGAAATTAATAAAAACAAAACTCTTCATTTTGTCCATAAACTGATAGTAACTTCTTCTTCTCCTTCTTCAAAATCTATGCCCATAAACCGATACGAATTCATTTTGTGTAAATAAGGAATGTGAGTAGTGTATATAAAATGAGAGAGTTATATATAAAAATGAGTGAATTAGTGTGTATTTATAGGTAAAAAGTGAAGGTTTCAAAAAAAAATTATAATATAAACGGTAACAAGCATGAAGGGGGCCCACAAAATTAAAAACTCACATATGTTAGTTTCTCACCACAAGGTCGAAATAATCAGCCGAAAGTCACCATGATATTGGGTGTTTGTGTGGTGACTTACTGGGTGGGATGGAACTCGCGCATGAGTTCCAAACTAATCTAGACCATATCATGCAGCCTTAGATGTGATTCAGACAATTTTTTTTAAAAACAAAATTAGGATTTGAATTTAAATTTAGTTTATGATTTGGATTAATGTAGGAGAGAAAAATAATATTTAAAAATAAATATTATAAATTAAAATTAAAATTAAAACTAATTATATAAAAAATAATAAAACAAGAATGAGTGAATGAAGTTTCAAGTGGGTTCAAAAAAATTAGAATCTATTTTTTATATAATAAAACAGACTTTTTTTACAAGTCTTCTAAAGCAACATCATTAAAATAATAATATATGTCATTTTCATGTTGCATCTATCATTTGGTAAGTACAAATACTGAAAACACACACACAAAAACTTCTATGACACTCTTTTTTACAATCAAATCGCAAAAAACAGCTATCATCCTTTAATGCCTTCATCCTTAATTTAAGCAACAATTACTTTTTTCCTAATTTTTCTTCCACTACGCATACAAATCACATTCATTCAGGATTTTCATAGCATATCCTCATGAGTTTCACCGATTCAAAACAAATCCTCTTCTACATCATCCGACTGGTAAGTATTCGCATTTATTTAAGTTTTTTTAGGGTTTTGATTTAAATCCCATAGTATAGCTATTTTGATGTGTTATTTTTTAAATAATCAATCTAATTGTGTTTTGAATCAATCTAATGGATGTTATACTTTTATTTAGCGTTCGATTTAAAACCCCTAAAAAATAAATTGGGGGAAATCACATCCGTGAATTAGTTTTTATAATCTGTGTTGCAAATCGATTAATACTATAAGAAAAAGTTTGATTATTATATAAGTTTAGAGTAGACAACAAATTATTTTGCTATGGAAACTAATATCTGAACTTTTTGTTAAATTGGCAGAGTGAGAAATTGAAGCGCAATAACATTGTTGAGATAATTTCGTTTACGTATCGTGCTAAAAAGTGATTACTTTCGTTTAATTTGGTATTTTTTTCGTTTGTAATACCCGTTTTTGCAAGGCGATATGATTACGAAGTGATTAGTTTATAATGTTTTTTATGTAATTTTTATGGTTAATTTTCTTTTATCTTTTTTCAGATCATTATTAAGGAGTTGTTTGGATGATTTTATTAAAGAGATAAGTATTGAGACGATGGTTTCTAAGGTTAGTTCCTTCTAAAAACGAAACTTAAGATGTATGATTTTGTAATGCCGGTTTTGGTTTTTGCAAGACGATGGTTTCATTCTTTTGATTATTGATGACTTATCAAGTTCCGCGTATGAAATTGTTTGTTATATAAAACTAAGATTTTCAGGTTGTTTTTTTTTGGAACGGCGATATTATTAGAAACAAAAACTAGCAAGGAGCTAGATTACAAAACAATAATATAGGGGTTTTTGAGCCATTCGTTCCATCCAAACGAGGCTTTAGATCTATACTTACACCAATAAAAAGAACTAGCAATGACATTATCAATAAGCATCGACTTCGAAGGTTTTCTCTCGTCAAATAGGAGCTTGTTTCGATAGATCCAAACATACCACCAAATGGAATACCAAACTCCTTCGAACATCTTTTTGAGTTTGGAATCCATACGAATTGAAACAAGCCAAGACTTCCATTCTGCATATGAGTTCAAGTTTGCGTGATCCAAATTCCACCAGCTCAAAACCTTATTAGCAATGTCCCCGAACCAATCCACACCTAAAGAACAAATGGTCCGTCGATTCAATAGCATTAATCACAAATGGGACACACAAATCCTGAAAGTCAATACCTCTACTAGAAATGTTAAACCGGAGGTAAAGCCATCGGTCTTGATATTCCAGCAAGAAACGTGAATTTTACGGGACACACTTTACCCATCTAGTTTCTTCTCCAATATTCGGAAGGCATATCTCATCGATACGTCTACGAGCAGAGGCCACCGAAAATATACCCGTACTCTCCAGATTCCAATTCCATCTGTCAGCCGAAGGCACGATAGTGACAGAACGAACCAATTCTACCAAGCTGTCGAATTGATTTTTCTCGATACCCCTCTAGGAAATTCGACGAATGAGGCGACCAAACTCGTGTCGCCTATCTAGGAAACTAAACAGTAACACCTTTGAGGATTCAAGTCTCGTATAATCAGGTAAAAATGTCTTTAAAAATGCCCCTAATCCAATGATCCAACCAAAATTAGTGGACTCCCCGGTTTCCCCATCCTTAGTGAGGTCAGATAATCAAAAACGTACATACCTATGTCTTGTGGAGAAGATAAAACTTCCCTAAAAAACGAAAGCCAACATGGATTTGCCAGTAGGAATCCATTCCGAATGAATTTTACCACCCACACCATGAAATCCACATTAACTTTAGGTCAAAGAGAGTCTTTTTTACGAGAGAAACATCCAAACCCACTTAATCATCAAGCCTCTATTTAACGCAATAAGCCTAGACACCCCTAAGCCCGCCTCGTTTTTTGTCTGTTCCAATAACATTGTTCTTTAACCCAAGAAGCCTTTTTACTACCCGGATCATGGCCATTAAAGAAATGACTTCTAATAGACTCCAAGATATGAAGCACCTTTGAAGGAACTTTGAAAATAGACATGTGAAAGACTGGAATAGATCCTAAAACCGATTTCAACAAAGTTAAACGACCACCAATAGATAAAGTTTTGGATTTCCATTTGGAAAGCCGAGACTTCACTTTTTCAACTATCTCTTGCCATGCTTGAACACGTGTCATAGAACCTCCCACTCTAGTCCCAAGATAGTAGAAAGGACACTTAAGAACGAGACATCCTAACTTTGCAGCCGCTTGGATGACCTGAGCACTTTCCACATTAATCCCCATTATCTTACTTTTGTTCAAGTTAATCTTAAGGCCCGAAGCATGAAAAAAGCATTTCAAAACGTGAATCAAAGTGGAGATATTACCGTCACTCCACTCCCCTAAGAAAATAGCATCATCCGCATAGAACATATGCGAAAGACATAAAGATTGATCTAACACAATACCTTTAAACATCCCCGCGTTTACGATCCTTTGAAAAGATAAATGAAGGCTCTCCATCACGAGGATAAAGAGGAAGGGGATAAAGGATCACCTTGTTTCAACCCTTTATAAGAATTGGAACTCATTCGTATGACACATCCATTGGAAAAGAATAGAACCCTTAGAAAGAGAAGTTAGGCAACTTTGAAACCCAGTTACGCCATTTTAACGACCCTAAACCCGAACTCTTTAAGAAATCATCTAAAAAATCCCCATCTAATCGAATCGAAGGCCTATTCAAATCGACCCTTAAAAATAAAGTTTATTACTTCTTCTTTTTGGTACACCACTAATAAATCTCATTAAGAATAAACGGACCGTCTAACATTTGCTTTCGCGATAATGCAGATTGCACTTATTAAACAAAGTCCCCCAAAACATTAACAAGCCTGTAAGACAAATTCTTGGCAAGGTGAAGTCTTGTAAGATACCTCCAATGAGGTGCGTAATAAGGTCTAAAGTCCTTGACCAAGTACGTCCGGGACTTTTGGGATCAAAGCTATAAATGAGAGTTACAACCAGGGGGAATTTCTCATGAATGAAGAAAAGATTTACAGCCATCTAAACAACAGTGCTCAAATAACATGCCAAAAAAGCATAAAAGCCAAAAGAAAACCCGTCAGGGCCCGGGGATTTGTCTGTGCCACAGCCCCAAACAGCCGTTTTAATCTCCTGTTTAGAAACTTCTCGCTCGAGGTCCTGACTTTGATCTTCAGAAATAGTTTTCGGAAATCTCATATCAATATTAGCACGCCTCTCCGAAGGTTTAGCGAATCTATCCTGAAAATGAGAAAGAAATTCTTGTTTGACATCATTAGGCTGCTCCTTCCAAACGCCATCAATCGTAATACCCCTGATGTTCATTTGATTACGTTTTTTATTCAAAATTCCGTGGAAAAAATTTGAGTTTTCATCGCCTTCGATTGACCATTTGATCTTGGCCTTTTGAGCCAAATCCATGGAATGAATATGATCAATGTTACGAAGAGCAGCCAACACCTCCATTCTTTTTTCAGCTTCTACCTCAGTACCTGTACCTTTGTCAATAACCGCATCTAACTGGTTCAACTCCTTCTTAAGATTTGCAATAGTAGAAACTGTTTCACTTTTGTTATCTTTAATCCAAATCTTGATGTGAGCTTTAAGGAATTTCAATTTACCCGCCAAGTTACGCATTCCATTAAAGTCAACAGACTAGTGGTAATTAGGTATACTACCACAGTACCACACATTGTTTGTCTAGTTGGCAGCCCAAGGACGAGTATTGAAGGGAACCAGACCATAATCATGGGCCGAACTCTCGAAAAGAATCAGTCTGTGATCGGATAAGAATATGATCCAAAGTGATCGCTGCTATGTGAGGGAAAATATTTAGCAAATTGTTAGATACAAAAATCTATTCATCTGCTCGTTTGTCCGCAGACTTATGACACCAAGTGAAAGCACTGCCTCCAAGATGAACTTCTTCAAGACCCGTGGAATTAATAAAAGAATTAAAAATATTCGCCCCAAGAACATTAAAATTAGTACCAAACCTGTCTGATTTGACGCAAACCTCATTGAAGTCCCCCATAATCACAACCTCTCCTTGCCACTGATTAATAGCATGCGCCAAGTAGTCCCAAAGCATACGTTTATCACGCGGATCATGAGGAGCATAGACCGCAATAATCATGAGGTCAATACCGTTCAATAACCAAACACCCCTAATAATGATATAAAAATCCGAAATAGTGAAGCTTTTTTTACAAAAAATGTTGGGATTCCAAACACACAAGATTCCACCTGAATCGCCAACCGAATTACTATGAAGATGCTCAAAAGTCGAATTACCCCAACACCGACGAACACTGAAAATATCAATCTCCTCCATCTTTGTTTCTTGAATCGCTAGAAAATTCACCTTATTCTTCACACATAACTCATTTGGCCAATCTTTTTTGGCCTTTTGAGCGAGGCCTTGTATATTAAGGATCGAGAATTATTTGTTTGGGTTCAACATCCTCTTCGGGTATATTTATGACGACAAATTCGTTAACGGAGGAATGATGAGTTGTTTTTTTTTATTTTTTTCATTTTTTTTTTTTTTTTTGTTTTTTTTTTTTTTTTTTTTTTTTTTTATATTCACCATTTGTTGATATTTTCAGGTTTTACAACTTCTTCCCCTCTAAAAAAAAATTTCGTCCTCGTCTAAACATCGACATGAACCGTTAGTGAAAACGAAATGAAACGAAACGAAAAGCACTATACCTGAAAGCAAACAAAGGAAATGAGGATAACAAGCTCCATAGACTCTACGGTCTCCCCAGAGTAAGCCTCACTCTCTGGTGATTCTTCAATGAATGCTTCATAAAAAGAATGACTTTATTTCTCATGACTCTCTCTTTACGATCCAGACTGAATTCAGGTCCTCGGACAAAGTACATAACCAGGGCTGAATATTGAGCAAAAGGATCTCTCATATTTGCGACAGCAATGGATCTGATAATGTATCCCTCAAAAGAGATACATGAAAGACATCGTGAACGTGGCGATAACTGCGCGGAGGAAGCGCCAGAACGATACGAACTTCCCAATACTTTCTACAATATCTTCAAAGACGCCAATAAAACGAGGACTAGCTTGCCCTTGATCCCAAAACGTTTAACTCCTCTGAATGGCGAAACTTTCAAAAATACACGATCTCCAACTTGAAACTCTAAGTCACGTCGATGCTTATCAGCATAACTCTTTTGTCGCGATCTAGCCTCTTCAATTTTCTCTTAGCAAACCAAGCCCAAGACCTTTCTCATTAGTAATCTCTATAAGCTCCGGACCTGTCAATCAAACGCTCACCTACTTCAATCCCAGCAAATAGGTGCTCGACCATTTTTACCATACAAAAGCTCGAAAGGTGCATGCCTTGATGCTAGCAAGCGAACATTATTGTAGGCTAACTCCACCAAGCACAAATATACAACCCCAACTACCTGTCCATATCATAGAGCACCCAAGCCCTCAACATATCTTCCAAATGTTGGATGGTCCTCATCTGACTGACCATACTGTTTGAGGATGAAATGCGTAGCTGAACGCTTAAGCCGATTCCCAAGCTTTCTGTAATTCCTTTCCCAAAAATGAGACGTAAGACATCCGATCATGTCGGACACAATAGAAGTCGGTGTGACCATGCAGACTATACGATTTCCTGTCGAGAAAAACCTCGCTGCCAACTTACTAATACCATAGTTCTTCCGGATGGGTAAGAAATGACCGACTTGGTTACCGATCAAACAACCATCCAAATCGCATCATGTCCCCTTTTTCCTGAGTATTAGGCAAACAGTAACGAAATACATGGAAATCTCATCCCATTTCTCCACATAGGAATCCTCCAACTCTGTAACAAACCACTAGCCCTCTGATGTCAATTATATTACCTGCTTGACAAGGTCCATACACTTGGATACAAACGTAGCCACATCTAAGTTTCATGCACAAATCACCAAAATTACTGTTTCCAAATCTCTGTACATCTTAGTTAACCTGGATGAATAGTAAATGAGAACTATGAGCTTCCGTCTTAACCTTCTCGTGCGAAAGTGCCTGATCATTAGGAACACATAGTCTATCTCAAACCACAAAACACCCGTCATCATCAACACTGAACTCAAGTATGTTATACCGTCTTCAACCGTTCTGCACAATACAGCCCATCAACTTACGCGTCCCTTTGAGCTTCTTGATCTGTAGCATTAGGATTAGAACTCTATCCTCATACTCGCCCAATAGCCTTCATAACCTCGTACACCTAGCCAACAATCCAAACGCTCTAAAATCATTAAGGATCATGGAAAAAAACAAGCTATCATCCCAGATTTTTCGACTAAGTGCGTCGGCAACCACAATAGCTTGCCCGATTGGTAACTGGATTGAGTAAGTGTCATAATCTTTCATAGTTCCAACAATCTTCACTGTCTCATGTTTAAGTTCTCGCTTGTAAAATAGAATTTGAGACTCTTATGATCTGTAAATATATCACAAGCTTCACCATACAGATAGTGTCTCCAGATCTTCAATGCAAAAACCACGGCAGCTAACTCAAGATCATGGGTTGGATAATTTACTTCATAAGGCTTCAGCTGTCTTGACGCCGTGGCATCACCTTCCCACGTGTTGCATCAAAACACAACCCAAACCTTTCTTCGATGCATCACTGTATATACTAGAAAAACCACCAGAACCAGATGGAATAGTCAATATCGAGCAGACACAATCTCCCGTTTCAATTCTTCAAACTCTCCCACCCGGAAAAAAAAACGCTCATCCGTCCACTACAAGACTCTCACCCTTTCTCATCATCTGGGTAAGAGGTAAAGCTAATCAGGGAGAAACCCTCAACAAAACGTCAGAAAAGCCAAGCAAGCCCCAGAAAACTTCTCACCTCCGTCACCGTAGTAGGTCTCGGCCATTTGGTGATAGCTTCAACCTTTGATGGATCCATAATGATGCCGTCTGCAGATACAATATGACCAAGGAAAGCGACTTGCTGTAACCAGAACTCGCACTTCGAAAACTTCGCATACAACTTCTTCTGTCTAAGAATCTCCAACACAATCCGTAGATGTTGCTCATGCTCTTCTTCAACTAGAGTAGAACGAGGATGTCATCCATGAAAACAATAACAACTTATCAGTACTCCGAGGAGAAATACGGTCATCACATCCATAAACACAGCCGGAGCTTTAGTCATGACCGAAGGGCAAAACCAAGAATTCGTAGTGTCCATAACGCGTACGAAAAGCAGTCTTAGAAATATCCTGCTCTCTCATACGAAGCTGATGATAACCAGATCGCAAATCAATCTTAGAAAAATATTTGGCCCCTTTCATTTTGATCAAACAAAACGTCGATTCTCGGAAGAGGATAGCGGTTACAAATGTAATACTGTTGAGTTTCGCGGTAATCATACACAAGCGCATGCTCCCATCCTTCTTCTTAACAAATAAGACCGGTGCACCCCACGGTGAAACACTGGGTCTAATAAAGCCATTCTCCAACATCTCTTGTAACTGCTCCTTTAACTCTTTCAATTCAACAGGTGCCATACGATACGGAGCCTTTGAGATAGGTTCAGCACCGGGAATTAACTCAATGCCAAATTCAATCTCTCTAGCCGGAGGAAGTCCAGGAAGTTCATCAGGAAAAACATCAACAAATTCACGAACAAACAGGAATAATTTTCAAAATAGGACTCTCCAAAGAAGGTCCATATACAGAAGCAAAAACCTTGCACCCATGAGAAATCAAGTACGTGCTTCATAGTAGAGATGAGGTTTAACAGACTTGAAAAAAAAAGAAAGCGGTGAGGAACCATGATAACAAATACAGGTGGGCGAACCGTAACCAAGATTACATCCTAGCCATAGCAGTCAAAGTAGCCTCGATAGAAGCCAACCAATCCTATGCCAGAATCACATCAAAGTCGAGCATATGTTAGGACGTAAATCGCAGACGAATTAATGATCATCAAACATCGGAGAGAGACAATAACATTTTCATGTCAATGAGCATATGGTTTTCTTCATTGGGGTTTAAATGATTACACGTACAATAATGGTGTAGGATTCAAAATTAAGCGTTTTCAATAGCAAATTGGTTGATATAAAAGAAAGTGTATCCCCATGATATCAAATAAAACTAAGACATACGATCATCAATGTAGAGATTAACCGTAATAGTTCCTGAAGACTTCGCCTCCTCAGATCACGAGTCGTCTAGCTTAAACTCGTCTGTAGAAATGAGGCAGTTCTAGCAAAATTATGTTGGCATTTTCTTCATCTGCTTCGATTGTGACAAACCTACACCTTATGTTGAGTAACCGCAAGTAAAACATCCCCCAGTTAGCCTTATAACAAACACCTCTGGGATGAGGCTTTCCACATGTAGTTACAAAGAGGTGGAAGAGGCAAAGTCTCAGTAGACTCCTCTGATTTGCCGAACCTAGAAGCATGACCCTGATGTAAAATTTCCGAGTTAACTGACCACCTGTGCTGACGCTGTTTAGTTACCCTGACCCTGGCGGTCATTCCCATTCCTACCATTAAACCTCTGATCCTGACCCCGAAAATCTTGTCGTCTCGAATCATAACCCCGATCCTGTCGACCCCGATGCTCAACACTCTGGTCCTGACGACCCCTATACTCATGCTGACCCTGGTCATGACGACCCTTGTTCTCCTGTTGGCCCTGTCCCCTGTTCTGAATTCGATTACCATCTCTATCACGCTTATTTGAATTTCCACTCTCATGCAATAACTCAATGTTACGGGCAGCAGCCGCAACCTGCGCAACATTCGTATACTCCGTATTAACGATCCGGTCCAAAACCCACTTCTTTAACCCCCACTTGAAATGCCTAGCTTGCCTTTGAGCATCTCCAGCAGCAGTTCCAACAAAACTAGCCAACCTAGTGAACCTCTCCATGTATTCCCCAGAATTCTCTCGATCCAGCTGATATATCGACCCATACTCACGCTCATAACGTTGTTGTTCAGATGTCGGAAAATACCTGTTGTAAAAGATCTCACGAAAAGCAACCCAAGTACAAGTATCGGCAAAAGCATCACCTCCAACCTGAGTACGCAAATGAGCTTTCCACCAGCTCAGTGCATCACCCTCTAGTTTAAACGCAGCAAGACGAGTCTTGAAGTTGTCGGGACAACCCAAAACTTGAAACAACTTCTCCATATGCGTAATCCAGTCTTCTGCCTCGGCAGGAGTAGCAGCAGACCGAAACGCAAGCGGCTTCAACTTATTAAACCTTTCGATCCAACATGAATACCCTGAGGGTGTATCATCACACCACCGCCGCTACCACCTGAAGATTTCATCACCATTCCTGAGTTCATTGGTGATCATGAGTGCCTCAAGCAGCCGTAATGCTTTAGGGAGAGTCATTGTCCACAGCAGTTCACATTCATGCTCGAAGTTAGACATCATCATCTGAGTTTCTACGGGTAGTCACCATCTGAACGATCGAGAAAACGATTAGCAAACGAAAACAAGATAGGTTACGGAAGAGAGTTACGCAGAAGGAACCTAATGTCTACCCAATCCTCACAGGTCATAGCCTAAGCTCTAAGGTCATAAGACCTCCGTCATGATTAAAACCCCCCCCCTGGCCCCCTCCTGATACCATAAATTGTAACGCCCCGACCCAGAAGGGTAGAAGTATTACAAATATGGTGTGACATCAAAAGCATACACAATCATAACACAAGCATAAACAGCGGAAGTCTTAAATAAATAACCAAAGGAAATAAGTTCAACATGACTTTAAGTAATTAAATTCCCAAGGATTAACATATCCAAACGAAATAACAAATGTCTTGGAAGAAACAATTCGTATATCAAAGGTAATAACTCTAGTTAGTCCCACACTCAGCACTCATAACCCAAAAGCAAACCACAGCTCTACTAGATACCTGCCGCAGGAAAAGAAAGTGCGGCTGAGCTTACAAAGCCCAGTGAACAGATATATATAATCGAATGCAAAAGATAACGGAAATCAAAGGATATGATACAAAGGTACAAAGGATATCACAATACATGATCAAAGGGATACAAATATAAGGTAAGACAAATCCTCATAAGAATATCAAAATCATAAAGGGTAATGGTAAGATGAATCAGAAAATCAAATTAGTTTTAAGTTCAATCACCAAGCCCAACACAAATCATAATCACAAGTGACCATGTGAGTCATTGGGGGTGCTGCTTCCAAGTCTGTTTTGAAAGACTTGATTGCACCCAAATCATCAGTCCACCAAAATATCTAAATATCATGAATGTCATAATCCATCGTATACAAAAACAAATCTAGGATGCATCCATACGCCCCCTTAAACACAAATAATAGTCCTTTTCATTCAATAACGCAGGAGTAATATCAAATGGGGACTGCGTTGAGAAACATACACCCGACATCACACATTAGTCATAGCCAAAGGTGCATCAAACGTCACTGCCATGTTTACCAATCATGGCTAGAAACAAAATAGTGGCTCTTGTTCTCAACTGAAGGGTTAAGCAAGGTCCAATCAAAGTTCATTTCAAAGGATCAATAGCAAAGGAGCTCATATCAAAGTCTCTTTTAAATATCAAGGTTCATATCATAGTTTTAAAATATCAAAGGTTCAAAATATCAAAGGTATCATAGCAGGGTTCATAATGGAACATAATGAACAGATCATATAAGAAGAGCACAGAATAGAAAGGCTCAGAGCAGATGTGCAAATCACCTAAGTAATCAAAGATAGAGAGGAATAGTCAGATAAACCTTTTTTTAAAAAAAATTTAAATTTTTTTTTTTTTGTTTTAAATTTTTTTTTTTTTTAAATTTATTATTTTTTTGTTTTTATTATATTTTTTTTTTCTTTAAAAATTTTTAACGATAAGGTCAGAAATCTTTACCCTTATTCGAAGCAAACAGGCAAAATCAAAGAGAAAACACCACAGGAATATCCATCACTCCCTCCTTACCGAACTAAAGAATGATGAATTCGAATTACAAACCAATTCATTTAAGTTATACTTTCTTTTTTCAGTAACTTCTCATTTTTTTAGTAACTTTCATTTTTATAACTTTCCATTCTTAGTACTTTCGCATTTTAGTAACTTTCCATTTTTAGTAATATTCATCATTTGAGATTCTATTAAGTATTTTAAATAGCTTAGGGACTTAATATGTCAACCTTATAAGTTTAGGGTTAAATATGACAGCTTTCCATATTTTAGGGTTTAATATGCAAAATCAACAAAAAAAAATATTTTTTTTCCAGGTAAAATGTAAATATCAAGTTCTTATTTATTCAGATTATACCTACATTTTTTGTATTTCCAAGTCAAACCCTAATATATACATAATTACATATTTAAGTCCTTTTGGTTTTATTAATTACATAACATTATCTTTAATTATCCATAATTACAAAACAACCCTTATAATTCAAATAAACAAAATCATACTATAATACAATAATTACACCAAACACTTATACTTTTCAGATTTACAATTTTAGTCCATCTATTTAATTAATTACTTTTCTAATTACAATAATGAAAATGAAATTAACCATTTTAGAATCAAATAATATCAAAATGACATTTTTATACCCCCAACATATTTTATACATAATATACTAAGTATAATGAACATTCTACAAATAGACCCCATAGTTTTAGAAATCTTACATAACAAGACCTTATACCTTTTATACCATAAACGGCTACATAGTAAATTCACAAAACTTAACAATTTTACCCAATCACAAACACAATTATTTACCAATCATTGGCATTAATTATACCTGGAAAAAATAACAAAACCCTAACCCTAATTCATTTTAACCATTTTTCTTCCCTTTTTCCTCATTTTCGAATTCGGCAAATACAAAGAAATCTCCAAAAATCATTCGAATCATGTATAAATTATTCCAACAATTTTTTCTGAGTTATATGAGATAATGACAACCCCAGACAAAAATATAAAATAAATTTAACCAATATTATTTATATGCCCGATTTTAATTTTCATTTCTAATTTAGGTTTTTGAATATCTGTTCAATATATAAAATCAATAAAATGAGCAATGGACATTATCAGGTATTATAACCATTTCAATATGAAGAAACATAAGTATATAAATTACTTTGATGGCCTTTGAATGATTTTAAGATTTTATGAACTCGTATAGCTTTTTCGAACTCAAAACATACCAAAAAATCGAATCAATCACTTCCCAAGCTTCCCACTATTTTTCTCGACACTCTTAGTCTTCAATGATCTTGGAAAAATTCGTCCTGGCCTTGACAAATTTGTTGCCATCACTTTCGGTATATATGGTTTTGGTGCATTTTTTTTAATGCGATTTAAACAAATGAAAAATGAAATAAAAGATTTGATAACTTAATTGCCGAGTCTTAGGGGCTTAAAAATAGTTTTAAATCATATTTAATTATTTTAATAATTATTTATATTCTTATCCACCTTTTAATTTTAATTAATTTTATTGTAATGTAAAAAGTAAATTAAAACATATATAAATTCTCATATAAACCTATAAAACTTCTAATTAATTTCATGTATAACAATAAAGTATTATTTAACCTTACAAAAATTTTCATAATAGCAAATATTGTATTTTCATAATGTTATAAACATATAAATGAAATTTATTCATGCTTTAATGAATTTTTTTCTTGCATTAGGGGTAATTCTGGTAATTTCACATTTGTTGAGATTTTTATGTTTACAGCTAAATGAGGGAAAATAATTTAAGCAAATAGTTAGATACAAAAAATCTATCCAAACTTGCTCATTTTGGTCGCAGACTTTTGACACCAAGTGAAAGCACTGCCTCCAAATGAACTTCTCAAGACCCGTGGAAATTAATAAAAGAATTAAAAAATATATCGCCCAAAGAACATTAAAATTTCAGTACCAACCTGTCTGATTTGACGCGAACCTCATTGAAGTCCCTCCCATAAATGGGATTCGATACCGTTTCGGTACGGAACCGGTACGGTTCCGGTTCGGTACCGGGATTCGGGTCTATATGCTCATCCCTAATGAGGAGCATAGACCGCAATAATCATGAGGTCAATACCGTTCAATAACCAAACACCCCTAATAATGATAAAAAAATCCGATAAAATAGTGAAGGCTTTTTTAGAAAAAATGTTGGGATTCCAAACACACAAGATTCCACCTGAATTGCCTACCGAATTACTATGAAGATGCTCAAAAGTCGAATTACCCCAACACCGACGAACACTGAAAAGATCAATCTCCTCCATCTTTGTTTCTTGAATCTTCGCTAGAAAATTCACCTTATTCTTCACACATAACTCATTTGCCCAATCTTTTTTGGCCTTTTGAGCGAGGCCTTGTATGTGACAACCGTGGTTTGAGCAGGGTAGCTTATACCTTTAGACTTTAGTTTTTGCTCGTTTTATGTGATTTTTGAGTG
>BQNB010026913.1:0-15301 GCA_026074375.1 Tanacetum coccineum | reverse complement strand
AGGAAAACTTTTTGTAAGTTTTAAATCAATGAAGTAATTAAATGACACCTGATCGAATGAGCCATCGATCAAAAGAAAGATTTTATGTGGGGTTCAATATTGGACATCGATAAACACTTTAACGGTTATAATAGAATCAATAAACATAGTGTTTTTCTTTATATTTGGACTTGGCCTTATTCAATACGATGTGGTTCGAACTGATCTAAACCTGACCCGACTTAGGCACTTGTTTTTCAATATTTTGTCGTGGTCAAAATAGGAACCGCCTTACGTTTATGGCTGGGTCCGTCACTAGTCGGAAGGAAGTGAAGAGACACCATAATTCGCAGCATCCATGTTCATTGGTGGTGACGGCAGGAACTTATAATAGCATAAACAAATAGTATTAATAAAGCATAGTCCCACAGCATCCGGTCCATATTTAACATCACAGCCATGTTACATGTAGGGAAACTGTTACACTTTTATTATTAAAATCGAATTATAATACAATAAATTAAATTAACATAAAATTAAATTATAGACAAAATGCGGTAGAAGCACAAGACAAACACTATGAACAATAAATAAATGAAAGCAGTAAAACGTTCAAGGCACGAGGCTAGTGTTTAACACGATTTCCTTAAAACAGATTCGCCGTCTGTTTCCCGGGGTACAACGTGCAAAGCTGTTGTACAGCCAGACCTGACAAACTTTCCTGAAAAATCACGAAAAGCTGTGTGTTCTTGATCGACGAGATTGCTGGAACTCGAAGGCTATGGAGCTGTGTTTTTCGGGTGTATCAAAACTGAATCAGAAGGGTTTAATTTATAGTGAAAACTTGTCTTGGTCACCAAGACAGAATATCACCTAAAAAATAAACTGATTTCGATATATCCCATTTATTTTAACTGATTCTGTAAACTTGTGATCAAAGTTAAAATCAGTTTGAAATATTCTATTTAATTAAAACTGATTCTGTTAAACTTTGTCTCCAAGTTTAAATTTGTTCTAAAAATGAGTGGATACAAAATATGAAGACTTATTAATGGAAACGAAATCTGCAGCAAAAAGATTCGCGCATAGACGAACTTTCGGAGCTGCATTCGTGTCCGCAGGTCGCACGGGCTCGCATGAGTTCAGAAGCTTAGAACCTATTTTGGCCCAGAAATCCCATTTTCGACACCCCCCCCCTTTTTCGCCCGCGTAGGTGTAGGAGCATAACCAACCTAAAAGAATTTGAAGGTAGAAACCAATAATTCTATTTAAACATCTTCTCATTTCTTTCATGGGGCGATGTAGGATGCTCTCCCAATTTCCACATTTTGTTTTTTAAGTGCCTCACTTTGAGACATGATATCTCATTCATATTAACTCCATTTTGGACATACTTTAGCTCGTTGCGAAGCTTTCTTCAAGGAGAACGCAAAGCTACTAACTAATGAAAATATATATAACAAATACATATATTAAATAGTGTCCAGAGTTTATGAAAATTCATTTCCAACAAACATTTTTCCAAAAATCCTCCACATGAATGGAGATCGGTCGAAAACACATAAAAGTTTCGGCGAAATTTCTACGGTTAAGTCCTGGATAGGATAGGTAGGTGTGACCCTTTGAACCTTACCTTTTTAGATGCACTTAGTCTCCTATATCTGAGTAGACGTGATGTTCTTGAACTCAACAGTTTACGTAGACGACAATACACACTCACACAATACTCTCCCTGACCTTTTCAGTTCCTCATAGTCGTGCTCGTTATGATCCTGAACACTAGCCTGGTTCTGCAAAAGCTCTTAGGAATTGCGCCCCTCACAATTCCCTTCGAAGCGACCTCACTTCTCTCTTACATAGGTGATTTCATCATGAATCATTAAAAACATATGTTTTGTGATTTCATCTTGAAACATTATGCTTTGTGATTTCATCCTGAATCATTAAAGCCATATGTTTAACCTCTCAACAAGTCGCATTGTTATAGGAATGGACTAGGAAGTTACTATATTAAGTAACTCCCCCACATTGACGTGTCTTCCCTTACATTTCTATGATTAGGTTGTCCTATTGAACCCAGATCTTAGGATCTCCAGTCATCTGGGTTAGGTTTTCCTTCATAGAAACTTATTCCTTCAAGGGATTTAGTCCTAATCCTTTAGACGACTTACTAACTAAATCTCTGCTTAAGCCTTTCATAAGTGGATTCACGATGTTATCCTTTGACTTCACATAGTCAATTGAGATAACTCCTGCTAAGAGTAGTTGTCGTATTGAGTTATTTCGATGATAGATATGTCTGGACTTTCCATTATACATTATGCTATAAGCTCTGCCAATTGCCGATTGACTATCACAATGGCCTTTTCGTAATTAAATACTTAGAAAATGGTTTTGGGGTGTTACATTTCCGGCTAACCTTTCTGTCTCCACTAAAATAAAATAAAACCATAACTAAAATCTCAAATCCACAAAGTTTTAAAAACAAAACAATTAAAACAATCTCATCATAACCATCTCATATCCAAAAAACTCAAAATAAAATAATTACAAAAAAATCTTTAGCAACCACGACTGTCACTGTAGATTTAATTTGTTTTTGTTTCCTTTTGGTATAAGTGAATTATTTGGTGCCATGGTAGTTGAATTTTTACAGATTTATTGTTTTTAATTTTGGTATTTAAATGGTTATTTATTGAAAAAAAATTAAGGAATGAAAGTGAGGGAAATGGAATAAGAAAATAAGATTTGATTTTTTTTATTGGAGTGGTTGTTTGAATGGAAGAATAAAACCAAGTTATAAGAAAGTCATGATTGTGTAGATTATGATTGTGGTATATGATTTTAGTATTGAGGTTTGATATGATGTTGTTTGTGGTTTTAGAGAAGTGGTGAACGAAAGGAGATGGTGTTAGGTGATGATGGTTGAAGATGAAAATCTATAAACGAAGAAGATGATGTTAAAAATAGGTGGTAAAAAGACCAAAATACCATCACATGGATATCACATGAAGAGACTTGACAGATGTTTGCGTGGTCCGTTAAAGTGAGGGATCAACATACATAACGTTTCACACTTAAGGACGGACGATGCATTTTTTAGTTAAAAGACGAAACTTGTCGATCGACATATTCTACAAGAGCGAACGGTTTAATTTACTCTATTGTAAATTTGATCAAAACTTTATGTGACATATAGTAGTTGGGAGTTGTTTTACGAGAACTAAAAAATGTATATAGACAAATAAATTGAGATAAAGATTATAAGTTTATAACATTATTTCAAGACACCGCCCCTCTCTTTTGTTTGTCGCCAAATTTTGATGTCTTGCGGCATCACTCCACCCCTCTCTTTTCTTTGCGTCTAACTTTTTAAGTGCGTGAATGTGTTGTGTGTATATCAGAGCTATTTTATTAACACATCTAAACAGTTAAATATGCTTATTTTTTACTAAATAAGCTAATGATGTCTTAAATCTTTAAGACAAACAGCATTGAGTTCATTTAAGCATACTTATTTCTGAAAGACCATTCCTAGCTACTTGGTATATTATACAAAAGTTTCATATTTTTGTTACTCAGTAGTAATGTCACTCTATTTTCAACAAACAGGAATAATTTATGAACTTTGTTAATTTTCTTAAAACCAAGGGACTTGAAATGAAATTATAGTTGACTTGGAGTCAACCAACCACTTTGCTTTACTCTTTCTTAACGTTTTTTTATAAAATCATACATATATCTCAAAAGCATATCAATATTGGGATTTTTTTGTTTGTAATCTAGAGGTCTCCTTGTCAGTAAAGAAGTCAGTGAATATTTGTTAGATATTTGACAAAGAAAGTTTATTATATAAAATAGTCGTAAATAGAAAAAGTATAAGCTTATTCGTAAATGCAGAAAGTTTGATTTATCACAAAGTTTTCATATGTTTGAATGTGCTTGTTAACTAGATTATATTTTGTTTTCAAGTTTTATTGTACTGTTTGTGAACATAGAGGGTTAAGTAAAAAGGAGTGGGTCAGGTATTATAATTATTTGGAAAACAAACCGGGTTAAGAAAATACCGGTTAAGTAAAAAAGAGACGGTTGATGCAAAATGTGCCAGTCACAGGGACCATTTATGTCACATGGACGGTTGATGCAATATAACCATTTATGTAATTTACTTTTAAGGGTAACACGGTCATCAAAAATCACATAAAGACAACAAAAGCCACATTAATGTACACATACGTTTTTTTATTTGATGTTTATAAAAGTATTGTAAAACCATACAAAAAGCAAGAAAGTTGCATTAAATAGTCGGGTCGACCCGACCCGGTCCGATCCGACCCGGTCCTTTTTTTGTATTTACGAAATAGCACCTCGAGTATTTACAAAATACTTCTCACATTATGTGTCAAATTACAAAAACTACCCTCATTTTTAAAAAAAAAATACCCCTTTCCTCATTAACGGCCGTTAAGTAACGACCGTTAGTTTATTTTTTTCACAATGCACCAAAATATTGCTTGAAATCGATCGTTACTTAACGACTGTTATTTTTTTAACCTTATTCCAACGACAACGAAAATCACCACCGGATCTACTCTCGCTAACCCAAAACGACGCCCGCTAACCGTCCCGCAGCGGAGCGCGGGCAACCATACTCGTTTTAGAACAAATATGATGATTGTTTAAATAATTAGCCCATTAATTAATAAACGTGTTTTACAAAAAAAATTACAATACTTTCAGATGACATAATATTGTAAAGAGTAAATTACACCGTCGGTTCTTGTGGTATACGTTGACCGAATAGTTTCTTCATTTGATGAAAAAAATGCACCGTCCGTCCTTAAATGCGAAACGTTATGTATCGTTGGTCCCTCACTTTAACGACCGTAAATAACGCTCGTTAAGGCAGTCCATGTAAAGGTATTTTGGTACTTTTCCTTTTATTTTTAACTTCATCTGCTTCCTTTATCAGTCTTCATCTCCACCTATTAGAGGTGTACAAAAAAACAGGTTAATAAATCGAACCGGGAAAAAAAACCAAAACCAGTTTTTTAAAAACCGATTTCCCTCAAACCGAACCGACGTTTTGTAACCGATTTAACAGAAATCGACCGGACCGGTTTGAAAACCGGTTACATAAAAACCGCTTAAATCGGTTGACTAACCGAACCAGTTTAAATATTTTCAGTATGAAAACCGGTTTTTAACCGAGCCGATTTTAGTTAAAACCGGTTTGGTTTTTTAAAACCCCGAAATGTTCACCTCTACCACCTATTGTCACCCACCATCATCTCTTTTATTCAACTTTATCACCATGTACGACCATCATCTTATTTTTAAAAATTAAATTAAATCAAAACAAAGCACGCAATTCTGAAAACCATACAAGAAATAAACCAAACCCAATAATCATTCACCATCTTTTATCTTCATCTTTCTTCCCAAATCATCACTAATACCACCTTCACTCATTTTTTGGCTAACCTTTCTGTCTCCACTAAAATAAAACCATAACTAAAATCTCAAATCCACAAAGTTTTAAAAACAAAACAATTAAAACAATCTCATCATAACCATCTCATATCCAAAAACTCAAAATCTAAACAATAACATACAAAAAAATCTTTAGCAACCACCACTGTCACCGTAGATTTAATTTGCTTTTGTTTCTTTTTGGTATAAGTGAATTATTTGGTGCCATGGTAGTTGAATTTTTACAGATTTATTGTTTTTAATTCTGGTATTTAAATGATTATTTATTGAAAAAAATTCAAAGAATGGAAGTGGAATAAGAAAACGATATCTAAAAATTTTACATCGTGTGTCATGTATGATGTTTTATTGGAGTATTTGTTTGGATGGAAGAATAAAACGAAGTTATAAGAAAGTCACGGTTGTGTAGATTATGATTGTGGTTTAAGTTTTTGGATTGAGGTTTGATATAAAGTTGTTTGTGGTTAGGGGGTGTTTGTTTCGGCTTATATGTGGGCTTCTAAGCTTATTTGATTTCGGCTTATATAACATAAACCTCAATTTCCCGGCTTATTTTGAAACTTATATAAGTTTATTATATAAGTCTATCATAATAAATTTATTGTGGCTTATGTTATATAATCTGAAATCAAATAAGCTCACAAGCCTACATATAAGCCGAAATAAACACCCCCTTAAAGAGGTGGTGAACGGAAGGAAGGAGATGGTGTTAGGTGATGATGGTTGAAGATGAAGATCTATAAACAAAGAAGATGATGTTAAAAATAGGTGGTAAAAGGACCAAAATACCATCACATGGGTATCACATGAGGAGACTTAATAGATGTTAGCGTGGTCCGTTAAAGTGAGGTATCAACTAGGGGTGAGCTCGGTTCTGGAACCGCACGGAACCGACCCGGAATCGAGAGAACCGAGAACAGAAAAACATATATTTTAGGAACTGAGAACCGAACCGAAGAGCATTTTCGGTTTCGCTTCGGCTCTCGGGTCCGGTTCGGGTATTTCGGGTTCTACTCGATTGGAACCGATTTTTGTGGTTTAGTGACTTTTTATGATGTATTTATTAACAAGGCACTTTGGGAGACCTTGAACATGTTGGCCACTATGTGAGATTGTGGTATAAACAGGGTAACCTATTTTTTTTCCTCCTGGAATTGGGCCTAACTGGGACCATGCAATGATAAACCGGATACATGTCTGTCATCTTCTAAAATAAAATCATATAGTAAATAACTTTTTTTGTGAAGGTGACAGTAAAAGAAAACAAGGCCTTAAAGTGTGTTAGACTTGAGTTCAACACACTTGGGGATCGTATTGTTACTTGGTTCTAGTCGGGCCTTACTATTTTTTTTAACTCAACTTAATGTGGGTTTCTTTTCTTTGCATTTGACTTTGGACTAATAAGATTTAAAACTTTAAATCCATCTTGCCATAAGGATGAAACCATAATATCGTGTTAAACTATTAAAATCATGATAAATGTTTGAAGTATCACGTAAAGAAACTAAACATCTCATAAAAATCTCATATATTTGAAAGTCGGGCGGTTCTTCGGTTTCGGAACCGAGAACCGCGGTTCCGAACCGAACCGAGCCGAGAACCGAAATTTGAAATATTGAGGAACCGAGAACCAAACCGCGGTTCTAAAATTCGGTTCGGTTCTCGGTTCCGGTTCGGTTCTCGGTACATTTGCTCACCCCTAGTATCAACGATACATAACGTTTCGCACTTAAGGACGAACGGTGCATTTTTTAGTCAAAAGACGAAACTTGTCGGTCAACGTATACCACAAGAACGAACGGTGTAATTTACTCTATTGTAAATTTGATCAAAATTTTATGTGACATATAGTAGTTGGGAGTTGTTTTACGAGAACTAAAAAATGTAAAAGGACAAATAAATTGAGATGAAGATTATAAGTTTATAACACTTATTTCAAGACACCGCCCCTCTCTTTTGTTTTGTTGCCAAATTTTGATGTCTTACGGGTTGCGGCATCACTCAACCCCTCTCTTTTCTTTGCCTCTAATTTTCGATGTGCGTAAATCGGTGAATGTGTTGTGTGTACATGAGAACTATTTTATAAACACATCTAAACAGTTAAATATGCTTATTTTTTACTAAATAAGCTAATGAGGTCTTAAATCTTTAAGACAAACACCCTTGAGTTCATTTAATTATGGTATTTTAGATAAAAGTTTCATATTTTTGTTAGTAGTAATAATGTCACTCTATTTTCTACAAACAAAAATAATTAAAATCAGCTTTGTTAATTTTGTTAAAATGAAGGGACTGGAAGTGAAATTGAAGTTGACTTGGAGTCAACCAACCCAACCACTTTACTCTTTCTAAACTCAACTGGATCTTCCATTTTTATTTCACCCATTTCTATTGTTTCATTATCATTTTGATCGCTATATTTGTAAGTCATCTCTTTTTAATTACTTTTTATTGTTTATTTTTGTATTTGCATATCTTATAGTATCACAACTTTGAAACATTCAAAGTTTTTATTATTCCACTTGTTATTATTATTTGTTGGGATAAAAGGGAAATTTCAAAACGAATCAAAAAGAGTATTATATAGATCAAAAACAATTATTTGTTGGGTTTGGTCCTTTGATGTGTAATTTCTACGACCATTTAAGTTAGAATCATTGTACTTTTGGATTTGTGTGGCCCAAATTATATACTACCTAGCGATTCAGTAACGTTGTTGTTGTTGTTTTCGGTTGAGATTGCTTACTATTTTCACTATCTTTTGCTTCATATGTTCTACATTTAGTTAACAGGTAACATATATTTATATATAAACAATTAGCATGTTTGTCCTGTCTACATGTTACATGGTATAACACAAAAGCACTCACATGTTTTATTGCTTTATGCTTCTTTCTCATGGATTCTTAATTGGTGCTAACTAATTGTTTCAACTTTATTTTCACTTCTTCTGAAATCCTTTACTATACTTGTAAACGCAGCACAATCTCATTATTGACAATGGCTACTACGTCCGTTCCTCATCGGTGGAAATATGATGTCTTTGTAAGTTTTAGAGGTGATGATATACGCAAAAACTTTATGGATCATCTATTCAATGATTTCAAGCAAAAAGGAATTCATGCTTTTAGAGATGACAACGAATTGCCTAAAGGAGAAGAGATATCTCCTCATCTCTACAAAGCCATTGAAGAATCCAGGTTTTTGATTGTTATCTTCTCTAAAAATTACGCTTCTTCATCATGGTGTCTACAGGAACTTGTCAAAATACTTGAGTGCAATCAGATTAAAAATCCCAAATATGAGGTTCGGATTATCTTTTATGATGCCAAGCCTGATGTGGTAAGGAAACAAAAAAGGAGTTATGCAGAAGCGTTCATTAACCACGAAGTTTCAAATAGTGCAGAGGTCGGTAAATGGAAAGAAGCTTTATCAATGGCGGCTAACTTATCTGGATGGGATCTCGAGGACACGACAAATGGGTGAATTTCTTGTTTTGTGTAGTTTTTTTTTTCTCACAAACAAACTAGTCTTGTAGCTCTACTAAAGCTTAACACTGTGTTTTTTTTTTCTTTTATGGTTAACAGGTATGAGTCCAAGTTCATCAGTTGCATCTCCAAAGAAATCCTCATAAAGTTATGTGACGGACCCTTGCATGTTGGTGAAAACATTGTTGGCCTAGATATCAACTTCGACAAATTAGACTTGTCACGCTTTGTTGCGTCTGATAAAGTTAACATGATTGGAGTATGTGGTATAAGCGGAATAGGAAAGACGACCCTTGCCAAAGCTATTTATAACTTGATGTATATCCATTTTGATGGAAGTTGCTTTTGTGAAGGTGTCTCAAAAAGACACGGCGTAACTCAAGTTCAAATGCAAATGATTGAAAAGATCATGAAAACAGAATACCTGAAGATATCAAGTGTTGCTGAAGGAGCTATGACAATAAAGCAAAGGATGTCATGTAAGCCGGTCTTGCTTGTTTTGGATGATGTAGATGATCATGAGCAGTTAGAAGCACTAGCGGGTTCACCTACATGGTTTTGCCCTGGAAGTTTGATTATTTTCACTTGTAAAGATAAACAACTGCTAAGGTCTCATAGAGTGGAAATCCATGACATGAAATTTCTAGATGAGGATAAATCTCTTGAGCTCTTCTATTCCTTCGCCTTCGAGAAAAAAAATCCTTCTACAGGCTTCAAAGAAGTTTCTGAGAAAGTTGTGAAATATGTGCAAGGTCACCCTATGGCCCTCAAAGTTTTGGGTCGTTTTTTATTTGGCAAAACTGTGGGTCAGTGGGTTAGTGAACTGGACAGGCTTAAATTACATCCGAATGAAAAGATACAAAGTGTGCTTCGTTTAAGTTATGATGGGCTAAACCTCCATCAACAAAATATCTTGCTTGATATCGCATGTGTATTCATTGGAGAAAATACTGATTTTGTAACAAGCATACTAGATGGCTGCAACTTTTTTGCAGATACAAACATGAGAGTTCTAGTTGATAAGTCATTAATCACGATCTCTAGCAATATGTCACTTCAAATGCATGACTTGATTCAAGGAGTGGTAAGGGCGATTGTTCGTGAAGAATCTATCATGACTGGGATGAAGAGAAGATTGTTGATTTCATCTGACGTTTATGATATATCGGGTCAAAATAAGGTAAAAAGTGGCATATGATTCTTTTCCTTTATATCAATAATATAAAAGTATAAGCAATTGCATATGTTACTGTTTTTAATTTAAGTTACATGTTTTTTGTTTTTCCAGGTGGCAATAACTGAAGCAGTTGAAGTTCTAGTCCTTTTGTTAGAGAAATTTAGTCAAAAGGTTCACATAGATGCTAATGATTTTGCACATATGAAAAAGTTGCGGATATTGAAAATCTATCAAGAGGAAGAACGATTTGTGCAGAAACTTGAATTGAAGGGCCATAATGTGATCTTCTCAGGAAATTTGTATTATTTGTCCAATGAGCTAAGGTTGTTTTGTTGGCATGGATGCCCTTTCAAGTACTTACCTTCAAATTTCTATCCACAAAACATTGTTGCCATCGACCTCTCTTACAGCAACATAAAACAACTTTGGACAACACCAAAGGTATTTACTTGTTCATACATGTGTTCGTGTTTGACACCTAGAGATAATAAGAGCTAATCTTTTTTCTATTCATATCAGTGTTTAAGAAGGTTAAAAATAATGAAGCTAAGGTACTGTTGTAACCTAACAACTACCCCTGATTTCTCAAACATTACATATCTCGAAGAGCTAAACCTTGAAGGTTGTGTGAATTTGGTTAGCGTTCATCCCTCAATTGGAATGCTCAAGAGGCTTGTTGTGTTAAAACTAACAGGGTGCCTAAAAGTCGACCAACTTCCTGAAGCATTGGGTCGGATCAAAAGCTTAACGGAGCTTCATGTTGACAGAACTGCCATTACAGAACTTCCTTCATTTGTATCCTCTCTAATAAACCTTGAATCATTGTCATTCGGTGGCCAAGGGAGGATACAACCTAGATGGTGGACTTCGATCACCGCTCCTTTTGGTCTACTAAGTAAACAACAACATCCCCAAAGATCAGTATGGTCATCATTAGCAGGTTTACATATGTTGAAGTCTCTGAATTTCAGCTACTGCAATCTAGAACAAGTTCCTGAGAGCATTGGAGGCTTATCATGTCTAAAGAATCTGAACTTGGAAGGGAACAATCTAATAGAAGTGCCTGAGAGCATTGGAGGCTTATCATGTCTAGTGGATCTAAACTTAAAAGGGAACAATTTTACTAGCTTGCCTAGAAGTTTGAGTCAACTTTCTCATCTTGAAGGGCTTTATGTTGATGGTTGCAAGAAGCTGGAAGTGCTGCCCGAACTTCCACCTAGCATATGGAAGATTTATGCATCTGATTGCACCTCCTTAAGAGAAGCGTTGGGATCATCCAAAGACCCATTAACGTATAATGAGTTCAGAAATTGTCCAAAGCTGTTTAAGAATGTTACCATTGATAGCGAGGGGTCTATATCGAAGATTCGGTGCCTTGACTCATCTATCACTTCCCAAGGCGCTATTCACCAGCTTTCTGCTTTCCTTGGGTATGTGGGTTTCCAGACTAACAGATGTGAATTCTTCCGTTTGCAAGGAAGACCCTATTATAATCCTGATATGCTGTCCCATTTTCATCTTGAAATTATGTATTATGGGAATAGCATTCCAGTGTGGTTTACAAATAGAAGTACGAAAAATCAGGTAAAGGTTGAATTGCTAGATTGGTGTTACGATAAGTTTAGGGGATATGGAACTTGTGTTGTTCTTAAGAGAAATAAGGCTTGCAATTATAAAGGGTACTCTGTAAAGAACTTTGATGGTGCTTCTATGATCACAAAAGAATACTTTCGACATGTCTTTAAGGAATTTTTTAAGAAGGAGGTGATAGGAACCCAAGATTCATATATGATATGGTTGCATTATACAAGGTCTACATGGGCATGGAAGGAAGCAAAGAATTTTGTTACATTTTGTTTTGAAGAGAATAATGAAGATATTGAGGTGAAGGAGTGCGCTGTAAGACTAATTTGTGATGAAGATATACAACAAGAAGCAGATTTAAGTATGCTCCAAGGCCTCCCAATTCCAACACAACATGGTGGGGGCTTGAGCTTAATTAGTCAGCCTTATCGTAGAACTGACTGGTCGTGGTAGTCCATGTGACTTTTGTTTATAGATGGGCTTTTCGTTTAACATACCAACTATTTGATGAAATGTATACAAGTACAAATCATTGACTATTTTATTGGCAAACTGTTTGGTAGCTACTACTCATCAACTTGTTGCTACTTGGTATCTTTTATCTAGCTCCTCATTGCTTGGGAACAACATTTTTACTTTCGGCTGATTAAGAACAAATAGGTGGGTAATATGGCACATAAAACATGTACGGAACATAATATCATAGGTAATAGGTGATAGATATCATTCTTTTAACATGAAGTTACCTAACTACAATTCATTCAAAGGTTACACTTTATCTCCGGCCCTTCCAGCATTCCCAAAAGTTTACCACTTATCAATGTGCAATGAACTCAAAATCTTTACTTGAGAGGTCCAAATGACAACATAAATTAACCTGAAAGGAGAACAATTTTGCAGTCAACAAAACATCCAACGCAAAAGTCATGTAAAAGCACACATTAACATGTATAATGTATTTCGTGAACAAAGTACTCTTGTTTAATATGAGAATGTTTTTCTTTGAGAACTCTTGTTATTAAAGTTGTGAAATTTAGAAGTGTGTCCCTTTGAGCTTAACGGGTGTAGTTATAGATCTTAGTCTTACGAAAGTAACCAAAATCATAGGGGCTTTGCCGAAATAAGGCCCATAAGTTAGGTGGTCTTTATATGATTTGGTCATATTATTGTAATAATAACACACATCTATCACACAATAATGCAACTGCGTATCAACTGGTTATCAACTTTGTTAAATGTCAAAGGATAAACGGGAACAAATTTGCAGATGTCCCGATAATCATGGTAAGAAGCTATGCTATCTAGTTGGAGTAGCTGGATAAAAGGTGCAAGATACCAAAGGTATAGACCATACCTTCAGTTATGATGCTAACTAGAAAAGAAACAAAAAGGCCTACTAATAAATAAACACACAAAACAATAAGAACAAATCATTTAAATCTTATTCGGTGGGTCATCCCTCTATGTTATGGGAAAATTGGTCATCAAAGTAGCCAAAATGGCAACTGGTTAACAAAAAAAAAACAGGTTTGTGAAAAACAAAAGCCATGAACCCCACTAGATTCCTTGCTACCTTGCGAGGCTTAAATTTTTGCATCAAAAGAGCTCCATTTCAAGGCGCTTTCATGGTTGCTCCGTAAAAGTGTTCATCATCACATTAGCTGCAAAAAAACCAAACTCGCAAGGTTTGAAGATTTTCTAGCAGACCAATCCGCAAGGAATCTTGCGGGATTCTTTGCTAGTTTGTCATAAACTGAATTGTTTTGGCCATTTTTAATCTAGTTTTAATAGAAGTGGAGTCGTGCAACTCGTCCAAACAAACTCCTTTTTAGGTAAGGCCGTAAGGGTTAGTATAATCGAGTAGGTAAAGACTGTTTTGCAAAATTTTCGATAGAAAAATAGTGTCTTCCGAAATTATAATAATTAGATTACTTCGGTAATAATCTAAGTTTTTGAATTAAATGAATGAGGAGGTTTATGCATTTAATTTACATTTAGAAACTTTCGACCTGTTTGACCCATTGCCCTGTTTCCATTAAGCTCTCAGGCACTTAAACCTACTAGAGATAAAAATGACCCAGAATAATAATTCCAAGGGAAAGCCGTAACTGGGTTAAAATTACCACCTATAAATTCTGATGTTACTTGTGTCTTGAAAAGTAAACAGGGATGTAAGAACAAGCTTAGAATGATTCATACCTCATGCAATATGCTGAGCAAGATTACCACCTATAAATTCTGATGTCACTCCCATCACACCGACCCTTCTGCATAGCAGCTCGAACAACCACACCATACACCATCTATCCTTTCTTTACTTTTCCGCCTGGTTGGGCCTCCTTCACTGATGCGACTATCGGGTCCCCTAACCTGGCTCGTTTCTTCCCCTTCAAAGCTTGTATGCACATAACTCGTTTTGCCCCAGAGTTGTCCACCACTTTCAGACTGGACCTCATTTGTATGAAAGTCCTTATTTGCTGTAAAAGACAAAATATAGATATTTTTTTACAGTGAAGTAAACCAATTAACTTGAATAGCGCAAAGCAGATGTATAAGTGGCAATATGATTATGAAAAAAAGTTAATTGTAATAGAATTATATATTTTTTGAATAGATTAATTTTGGATGTTTGATGCATAAAGTTACACATTTGGCCCATTAAAGGTAAAACCATAAACCAAATCGACCCATTCATGAATGATTGGGTCAACACTTTCTCGAATAGATTAGCAGACCTGAGCCAAGAAACTATTGCAGGTCTCCTGTTGTGATCTTGGCATTCCTGACGACAAATTGCTGAGGCCCCGCAAGAGTGAACACGAAAAAGAGACTATGCTTGACAGATAGAGATTTATTATCGCTAAAATGGCAAATCTTATGGTTATACAAGCAAAATGCGACGAACTTTGTCAGCAAATAAAAATCAATGTACAATAAGACAACCCTCGGTTATTCTAAAGATTTACTGGTTAACACCTACATGCTATCAATGAGAACAATTGGAGAATTAACAGAGAGCAGCTTGATATAGTCAAGCAAATGAGCCTAAATGAACATACCACGAAAGCAATTAGAAGCAGAATTCATTGCCATCTTGAGCTACTTCAAAAGTTTCGTGTACTACCTGCAAACATTATATCAAACACTCACATTATTCCTATTCTTTACAACCACAGAAAAGAAGGTGGTGCAGAACTATATGACTACACTATGTCAAAAATGCAACTAATTTTATATAAATATAAAATATCTTGAAGAAATCGTTAAGGACCAATGGGATTAAAGGCGTGTTATACTAAATCAAACTTTCAAGCCTAATTCATTTACAACTAAAGAAAAGAAAGTTTTAGTAAAGACTTAACTCAATTAAAAACGACATATGTGACACTTAACAAGAACATAAATATTAATCTCTTCCAAGGAATCATAATGCTTCAAAATGACAGCAAGTTGAGTGTTTGCTTCTTGATAAACATATTTTTCAACATTTTATACTCATGTGGAACCGGGCCGAAAACTCTGGTCCCAATCGGTTCACCTTGCTTGTTGACAAGTACAACCGCATTATCATCAAACTTAA
>BQNB010026912.1:0-58131 GCA_026074375.1 Tanacetum coccineum | reverse complement strand
CCGGCCCAAGGACCCTTATCGACCCGTTATGTTTTGGAAAAACCATTATACACTTCCAAATGTGTGTCTATAATAAAGAGATTTGAATTGATGCGCTAGAGATTTTTAACAAATAATTTCCAAGCCCTTTTCGCTATGCTTTGCTAACGAGTAACGACCTCCGGCCCTGTTTGACACCAACGTCAGGGTCCACCGGACACCGCCCCCTCTCTTTCGATCGGCGACAATATGAAATCTAATTTTTTTTTTTAACATAAACTAAAAGTTTTGCTTTAGTAACAACTAGGGGTGGCAATTTTTGACCCGACACGAAAATTAACAGGTTCGGGTTGAGTCCAATAGATTTCGGGTCAGGTTTGGGTAGACCCATCTGACCCGTTTATTAAACAAGTTAGTTTTGTTTTGGGAATAAATTAAGTGGGTCGACCCGCCAACCCGTTTAAGATTTTGTTCTAAAATTAAAATTAAAAATTATTTATATTTTATTATATGTGTTAAACGGGTTAAACGGGTCGACCTGAAAACCAGTTTAACCTGTTAACCCGTGTAATGTGCCAACTTTTATATATAAAACGGGTTAAATTGGTCAACCCGAAACCCGTTTGACCCATTCAACCCGTTTAACCCATCAACCCAAGTATATATACGGGGTTAAATGGGTCAGGTTGGGGTTATGTGTAAACATGTTAGGGTTGACATAGCTGACCCGATTATTTAAATGGGTCAGGTTCGGGTTGGAGTTTTCTGACCAGCCAACCTGCCAACCCGAACCCAACACCGATTGCCACCCCTAGTAACAACCATACACTTTTCTTTTATGTCATGATCACCGTATACTTTGTTATATCTATAGCTTAATGTATTTATTTATCAAACTTTATCAATATAAACCCCACTTGTAATAAACCTAAACCTAAAATGACAACTATGATGCAGTTGTCAATAAATGATGACTATTTTCAAAAGTGGATATATTAAGCACATTATTAAAATGTTTCATTTGAAAAGGATTAATATCTTTTTAGGAAACAATCAAACAAACTCGAGCGGATCCATAACTTTAAGTCATTATGTGCATAATTTTTATACGAGTATAACAAAACAGATTGAGTAATTTCTTTGGTAAACAATTTTCTACGAATGACGCAAATCCAAATGTGCATTTACAAAAAAACTAAGTAAGATTATAAACACATTTGTTTCGGACCAAGTGCGTTTTTAAAATTTTGATATTTTTCTACTAAAATTAGTATGACGTCCTAAAAATCCATAGGTGTCGTGAAAACTCTAAAACGCGTCCTGATTTACAATCCATAATAATTAGTATTTTATAGAGTTAAGTACATTTTTGGTCCTTGTGGTTTGTAGCAGAATTCACTTTTGGTTCGAAAATCAAAAGAAGGTTTGTTTTTTGTCCGAATTTTAAGTTTCGGTCCACTTTTGGTCCTTTCAGTTCATTTTCAACTGTGAAATTCGGACCAAAAGTGAAACGAAACTTGAAATTCAGACCAAAAGTGAAACGAAACTTGAAACGATACTTGAAATTCGGACCAAAAGTGAACGAAACTTGAAATTCGGACCAAAAGCAAAACTTTTTTGATTTTTGGATCAAAAGTGAAATCTGCTACAAACCACAAGGACCAAAAATGTACTTAACTCTTAATCGGGTTTTGGTGTGTTGTGGACGTTTTATTTGCACAAGTCATGTATCTTCTTTTTAAAATCCAAAATAATTGTGGTATTTCCTACGTGGCATAAAGAAAGTTTTTCATTTCATTGGCCTGTTGGATATGTTAATTGTGGTACGCCGTTCTGCACGTGAGTCAACTTGATTTTTTTTTTAATTTTCTCTTATGTAATTGTTTGATTATTAAGATATGATGATTAAATATTATTAAGCCGGATATGTATGTTCCGCAAGAGTGTATATATGTTGCTGTAACGGGTGATGAAGGTGTAAACGAAAAAAAATACTTTTTGTTGCCGTATAGAGGTGAGCGTGGTGCAAGTTTTGACTAAAATCAAACTGTAATCGCACTTGCGGTTTCTATAAATATAGAAACCGAACCGCACCACATTTTGCGGTTTCGGTTTTTGTGGATTTTAACCGCACCGCTATTAGCCCGTATGTTTAGTGATTGGATTGAGATCCTCTAAAGTTCATATGAACTTTACCGGTAAAGTTCTCTTACAAACATGACAGTGGGGCCTAATGAGGGAGCCAATTTACTTTATTTTTGTGAGAGAACTTCACTGGTAAAGTTCATATCAACTTTAGAGGATCTTAATCCTTAGTGATTTGATTTGATTAATCGTGATTTGATTATCAATCACATTAAATATGTCTAGTTGTACATGTATTGGATGAGCTTTATCTCATTGTATGAACATCTATATATATTGTATGCATTGATGAAATAAGATGAGAAATATTCACCTTTCTACAAGGTATCGAAGTCCTCAGACCGATGTGGCTATGTTGAGCCGCCTCCCTTACGCCACCCCGTCAATACATCTCCTTAAATATTTGTTTTTATTTGTTTTATTTTTATTTTTATTTGTGTTGGTGATTTGTGCTAAGGTCACAAATCCACACGATTGTTATTTGTGTTGGTGATTTGTGCTGGTGATTTGTGCTAAGGTCACAAATTCGCACAAAAATGATTTGTGTTGGTGATTTGTGCTGGGGTCATAAATCCACACGATTGTTAGGATACTTTGAGTTATCCTTTATGTTTCGGGCTACTTTGGGTTATCCTGTATGGTTCGAGATACTTTGGGTTATCTCGTATAAAAAAAGTTTTTCGGTTTGTGAATTTTAGGTTTGAAGATTTGTCTCCGCATGTTGGCGGATTTTTTCAACAACTATTGTTCGTGTGCGACGCTTTGATTTTGTTCGTATTTGAAGATCAGTCCGAGCTTTCATCAACAAGTTATGCTTTTATTCCCTTAATGTTTTGTTTTTTCTTTTCTAACTTACTACTCCAGTCCGAGCTTTCGCGATTTCGCTTCTCGGACTGCGGGGAAGTATTAGCCCGTATATTTAGTGATTTGATTTGATTAATTGCTATTTGATTATCAATCACATTAAATATGTCTAGTTGTACACGTATTGGATGAGCCTTATCCCATTGTATGGATATCTATATATATTGTATGCATCAATGAAATAAGATAAGAAACATTCACCTTTCTACAATCATCACCTGTGATTTATAAAATTAATGTGGGTTTTTGCGGTTTTTGTTTTACAATGTTGGTTTTTTTGGTTTTAACAATGCATATATTTAAAGTATACACACACACGCTTATGACTTATAAGAATATTAATGATAATATGTATTAAAATCCTTATAACACACATTAAATAATTAATGTGTCATTTTTAGGGTTCGTATGGTAGAATGTAATGAAATATTAAATGAATGGAGTAAGGGACGTAATAGAATAAATAATGTAATGTAACAATTCATTACCCTTATTAATAATGTTTGGTTGGTATGATAGGACGTAATGCAATCGATAAAAAAAAGACTAAAATGTACATAGTTAATAAGAAGTGTATTTAATGTGGCTAGTTAATGATGGACTTTTATGTAATTTTGATTACATTACGGACGTAAAGAAAAAAAGGAAGGGGCCCCTATGGAATGAAAATGGTAGTTTTTGATGTAATGAGTAATTCATTGTAATGAAGCATTACATTGTATAATTGTAAACAAACAAGATTTTTCCATTTAATTGTAATAATCTTTTCCATTCCAACTTTCATTACATCATACCAAACACTATGTTAGGTTTTAAATAATCAATGTGCGGTGCGGTGCGGGTTTTGTGGTTCGATTTTACGGGTAAAACCGCAACCGCATTTTGCGGTTTTTCTTTTTTTTTTAAACCGATCCACCGGTTTTTGCAGTGGTGCGGTTTTTATAGTTATGTTTTTTTTGCAGTTTTTGGGGTTTTACGGTTTGCGGTGCGGTTTCTGCTCACCCCTAGTTTACATACACAATATTTGTGTTGTAGTTATAGTGTCACGGATGGAGCCAATTTTTTTGTTGAGTTGGTTCAAAACTAAATTTAGCGCCGTTTGTAGATTATTTTAAGGAGTTTAAAACGAAAGTTATTTCAAAATCATACTAAATATGCATTACTATTACTAGACGAGTACTCGTGCACAACATCGGAAATTTCTAGCGGCGGATAATTAACGATATACGATATTGTAGTAAATATTTCGTATAACGTTTAAAATATAACGTTGAAAAGATCAAAATGTAATTACAAACCATCAGGGCCGGTCCTGAGTTTTCTGCTACCCTGGGCGACACGATCAAAAATGCCCCTACCACATGTCGTAAATGAAAGACTAAAATTAAAACTTAAAAAATATTTAAATACTATACAAATGACCACCTCAATTTCCACATAAATTCAAATAATAAACATACCCACGTGTAACAAACAAAACCATCTCATTATTCTATTCGCAGAAGAAGAGCCGGGTTTTAGATAGTAGATAATTAATCAATATTAGGATTCATCGTAGTCACTGTACCAATCCTGTTAAGGCACTTGCAAAGAAACTAACGTGTGAGTGGTATACACAATACTAAAAATAATACTAACAACAGCTTTTCACCATTAAGGTTTTAGAAAAGGAGGGAGAGTATCATACTTTTTTAGCCACTATACCAACCTACATAAACATGTATAAATTAAGATTAAGATGAAAAATGGATAAGATAGTGGGTTACGATGTACGCATTACATGGGTATCTAAAACTGAGAACCAAAAAGAAAGAAGAAAAGTGTGTGAATGTGATGACAGCTGGATATTGAGAAGAAAATGTTTTTTAGGGGATGCAGGGAAAATT
Source organism: Tanacetum coccineum (assembly GCA_026074375.1). Classification (NCBI taxonomy): domain Eukaryota; kingdom Viridiplantae; phylum Streptophyta; class Magnoliopsida; order Asterales; family Asteraceae; genus Tanacetum; species Tanacetum coccineum. The sequence continues at coordinate 53,257 of BQNB010026912.1, read as the reverse complement.
TTGGCAATTTTTTTGGGTTTTGAAATTTCCTCCATGTCATAGATTTCTTTCTTTTGTAAGGAACGAACTTTTTTTTTTTGATTTATAGGATGGGTTATGAATTTATGGTTGTTTATATAAGATGTGCCAGCTGTGTATATTTTTGGTATTCATTGAATAGTTCCAGAATTGTCAAACATTCCGTCATTAGAATTGTCAAACATTCTACCATTAGAATTGTCAAACATTCCATCATTAGTAATTAGTTTTCAGGATTAGAATAAAGCATTGAATATGTAGTAGAGATATACATTTAGGAGTTTAAAGCTTTTCAACTTCTAAAATAGAAGGGTAGTTTTTTTTTTTTTTAAGGTTTTCTAAAAACATTCAACATTGGACATTGTTAAAAAAAGCATTAAAATTGTCAAACATTCCAGCATTAGTAATTAATTTCCAACATTAAAATAAAGCATTGAATAGTGCCGACGTGAGATATACATTTAGGAACATCTTTATATATATAAAGAAGAGAAGTGCTAGATCCACGCCCATTTTACACATACAAATTTCACACCCATATGTGTCAAACAAATATAGGTAGTAAAAAAAAGAAAGAGAAAATTTAATAGAATGTGATTGGTCCAAGTTACATGCCACATGTTGTATGTGGAAGTTCTTATGTGAGGTGGAGTGGATATCTAGCATTGCTACTATAAAGTATGCGTACACGTAATTTAAAACGGGTCCGCTCTTTATGACTCACAACCATTAAAATACCATAAAAACTAATCTGCCTCCTATTTTGTTATAGATTATTGTTCCTCTCCTAATACGATTTCTGCAATTTTAGGTAGGTGAAGCATTCTCCAGTTACAATGACTTAAACCCATTGATCTTGATTCCATTAACATTCCTAATATCAATTCTACTACAGTATGAATTTCCTCAAAACGTATAAATCGGTCCTACATTCGACTTTTGTACAACGAATCAAAAGGTAAATGTTTGTGGTTAGCTTTGAATATCAAGATCTTTTTTAAATGATGTATTTTCTGTTCAATCGATTTATGAGTTTGTGGTTTAAATGATTTTTTATTTGGTTGGGATTGGTACTGTGAATCGAATGCTTGGCATGATATTGTGAATCGAAAGTAGTTGGATACGCGTTTAAAGCAATAGTCTTATAATTGTGATTTTTTTTATTTTCATTAGTTAAATAACACACCTTTGATTTGATTCCATTTCATTTCCGTTAATCATTTTATCAAACAATTGGTGTGCAACCCAAATCATCAGATTGAGTAATGGTTTTCCTGTTATTAAAGCTAGGGACATTGGTATTGAAGACGGTAAGTAAGCCACTAGCTAGCAGACTTAAACCACAAGCTGATCTTCATCCTAAGTTTCGTAATTCCCTCATTGGTTTAGCTCAAGTTCTTCACATTCTTCTTCATTTCTGCATTTTTAGTATATGTTCATGATAAATATTACGGTTCATTTGTATTGCTGCCAAATTGTGGAATGTAGGGCTAAGATTGGGGGTTCTTTTCACTCTATCCATGGCATTAAATCTCTCCCTCTTACCGACTCAAGAAACACCAATTCAATTCTATGGCTAACACCAATTCAACAATACAACTTCTCGTGTTTTTCCGGTGAGTTCTATGCCTCCACGACCCTAAAATCGGTAAGTATCGTATCTATTCAAGTTTTTTTTATTTAGGGTTTCGATTTAAATCCCATAGTACAACTATTTAAATCGTTCAACAGTGAGTAATTTCGTTTATTTTAATGTAGTTTCGTTTTTAATGTCAGTTTTTGCAAGGCCATACGATTACGAAGTGATTAGTTTCTAATGTTGTTTTTATGTTAATATTTAGGGGTTCTGGAACTGGTAGTATAATGGAAGGTGGAAGAGTCAGTTTAAAACCATGGGAAATAATCATCGATGGAACTTTAGAAAAATACGCGGCGAAAAAGGAGACAAACGAGCTCACGAACCAGGTAACAGATTCTATGACTTTTATACCCGTGTTCATTTTGTTGCTATAACCGAAACATCGATTGCTATAGGAAACGGACAAACGGGTTAGGTTTTTACATGTTCGGCTTACCCGGGGTGGTAATGGACTAGATGATACTAATATATACAAATAGGTGTCTGTTGTTAACAGATAGTGATTGTAATGGGTGTTTAGGATTTTGTGTTTTCAAAACAGATTAGGCGTTTTTAAAACTGTTTCATACACTGATTTTTTAGAACTGATTAGGTGTTGATAAGGGATTCCGTAACAGCTATACATTCGATTCTTTGCCTTTCTTCTTTGTAATATTTATCACATTAAGAGTGTGTTTGGCATGTCTTTTCTACTTATTTGCTACTTTTTTAAGCCAAAATCAATCTAAAATGTTACAGATAGCACGTATAAGCTCTTAAATGAATAAGAACTTCAAAAAATAGTGTTTCAATTTGCTTAGTATGTACAAATCCACGTGTAGGTATTAAATTCACTTTATGATAGAGTGATGCTTTTTTAATCTGAAAAATGATATGGATTCTATTTTTGCATCTATTATAGGGTCGACATAAAGGGTGAGATTTCAATACTCTAAACCTAATAGTTGCAAGCTGAAAATAACAAGGTTTCTGTCAGTACTTCATTCACTATCATGGATATGGACTTCCTTATAACTTATATAAATATACAGTGGACGTTAAAGAATTACTGAAGTTGCTTTTAAGTGCAGCCAGAAACAAGATATCTGCTACAAAACCGTACTTATCAAACAATTTTTGAAAACTTATAGAAGCTAGCTGCATATTGCTATAGAAGTTTGTCCCATATATATCATGTGTTCTCTTACTTCACTGTACGCTATCCCTGCCTTGGGAATAGATTTATAACACATTCAATTCAAGAACTTCAATTCGTACTTATTCTCTAAAATGTTGATCCCAAAACCCCCTTTAACTAATGGAGCTACTCAAGTTTGAGAAAGGGAAGTTGGTGTATATTAATGTATTTGGATTGTAATTAAAAACAGTAGTTGTTTTTGCAAACACGAAATAGCTTTATGGTTCTCAAACTTTGTGAGGAAAATCCATGGTCCAAATGAAAGGTACACTGATTTTCATTTTTATATGGTCATTTAGATTAAGCGTACTTATATTTAATCACCTACATTATAAGTGGCAAAAAAGTGGGTGGGATGGGTTCAAACAAGTATGAAAGTCATGTTTGGGTCCAAACCGAACAATTTATGAGACTGGGTCTGAGCTGTGAGGGTTGATCTATTTGGACCAATTTTTCAGTAATATATGGTTTGTTTGTCAAACTGAGAACAAGAAAAATAAATTGTTTCCGTAATAAACTTCTTTGTTGGTACATGAATCTATTTAAATTTGGACAATTAGGTTAATTTATAAGGAGATTGAGGAATTAACATATTTTTTTAGGGGGGGAATAGAAGAATGGACCCTCTGGTGATGTGGTTCGAGGGCATATTTGTAAGCTGTTAGAAGAATGATGCATATCTTGCACATGAAAGATTTGCACATAATGAAGCTGAAAAGAAGGTATGATTCCCTGGAGCTTATAACTGTAGCACAGTTTACTTTGATAGCTGTAACTATTAACTATTAATAATCAGATATGTATGTAAATTTAAATGACATGGCTTCTGTAGAAGAAAAAGAAATTGGTATAGAACAAGGTCATATCATAAAACGATTTGGTAGGATCTTTAGTTGATCTATATTATGTTATTAGTAAGGTTTTTTAAAGGTATGTGAATGACACAAGGCTTGAGCAGCAGTGAGAATGATGTTGATACATCAGGCAGTGAAGTTCAAGTTACGCAAAAGTTTAGCCTGAGATAGTGCTTTCTTCACGAGTTGTGGTATGCTATGCCTATAATTACAATTTCATGGGTCTGTATGCATGGCCTTTTGTTTATAGGTTCTCATTTTTTTTCTTGATGTCTTCTAATTGATATATTTTATATCATTCCTGAAGGTTACTGCGAACAACTAGGCTGTTTGCCTACTATTGTGTAAACCTTTTCCTCAAAATTCAAGATAACATTCAAGTGTTTTATCAAAGAAATATAGATTTTAGAGTTCTAAATTTGTTCGTATACTTGGTTGTAAATTTGCAAACGAAAGTTTGTTTGTAATTTAATTGTTTGATTTATTCTTTGTATTTATAAACGATTTGTTTAATTTGAAAGTGTTTTCTTACTTACATAAGTAATTGTATTATGTATCATAAATAATAGTATTATGTATAATAAGTTTAATTTCTAATAACAATTACTATAAAAATTAATTTCTAATAACTTTTAGTAATAACAATTACTAATTAATTTCTAATAACTTTTCCTAAAATTCAAATTTTGCACAAAAACCAAGCCCGGTGCAACGCACGGGTTCGGCAGGCCTCGTTCATATAAATAGTTTAAGTTTTCAATATTTAACATTCAACATTGTTGAAAAAAAAAGGTTGAAAATGATTTATAGGTAGTATAGATATAGATAAAAAGCCTTTTGTTGAGTGAATTCACTTAGAAACCACTGACTCTATGCAACTTTGCCTATGTGTGGAGCATGTCCTGTTCTGGATATTGCTCTGATGTTAACTCAGCATTTTCAATCAATATGTAACAAAAATACTGTTGCATGTCTTAAACAAGTAACCTGTTTTATTTCTTCATGAATCCTCTCGAACGTGAACTTCATACAAATAAGATCATGATAAAGGGGTGAAAACGTTTGTCACTGTCCCATGACAATACATTGATCAATAATAGATTACCTATAAACATTGATTTAGATAATCTAAGAAAAGTCTAATTAGTTGAGCAGTTAGAATGCTTCGTTTGACTTAAATAGATGACGGTAAGCAATCATGTGACTATATGTAGTAGCTGTTACTTAAACAAAGAGCACAAATTATGGATATGTTAAAAGAATAAGATGTGAATTTTTTTTCACAAAAGCACAAATTAACGACCACGTTTTTGTTGTTATACTGGTTTTTATTTTAATTACATTGGTTTATAAATAGAGATAGAAATAAATGTGGCTGTAGTTTAGTGGTAAGAATTCCACGTTGTGGCCGTGGAGACCTGGGCTCGAATCCCAGCAGCCACACATTTCTCTTTTTCTAGTTTTTCAATTAATAATGAACCATGTCATTCCGGTTAAACCTGCTTACATACCTCGTTTTTGGCCCATAACATACCGGCGGTCAACCGTTTCCTGTTTCTAAATTTTTCCAATTCTCTATTTTTCAAACTGGTTTTAACTTTTATGTATAACGAGATGGAATTGACCCGCGCGTTGCGGCGGGCCAACTTTTACCTGCGGCTTTTTTCTTTATATAAGGGTGCAATTGACTGCTAGTGTCTGGCGTTATCCTGGGGGATAATATACAATTTTTGACATCAGGAACATGTATTCAAATATCATACCACAAAAGGAATATTATCTGAACGTAAGACACGGGTTGAACACTATATACCAGTCAAGGCTTAAAGGTCATAACCCATAGTGGACAATAACTAGTCCTACAATTTCTAAAACCCAGAACCCTTATTCAAAAATCATACCATAAAAAAAATTAATCATGTACTTTTAAGACACACAACACTTATAGAGAAATCATGCCAACGTAAAAAACACCATAAAACGTATACGCAACAACGTAAGTGCATTCCTGTTATGTTTATATTGTTAGACGAATAAGTGGCCCAAGCCCGATTGTGAGCTTGTGGTCCATTAGGGTTAGGTTTGATGTTGCTTATTTACAAAGCTATCTATTTATTATAAATAGATATGTCATCTCTTATGTAATTTACTCAATCAATACAATATCTATCATATTACACCAACCGATGGATCGACGTCCACATCTGATCCACCAACCGACGAATGGATCACGGCTGACTCCATCGTAAAATCATGGATCTTTCTTACCCTTTCTCCAACGCTTCGGAAAAGGATGATCAGCACCAACCCTGCTTCGGCTAAAGTCGCCTGGGACACCATCGAAACCATCTTTCAAGAAAACAAAAGGACATGTACCGTTGCTTTAAAAGGTGAACTACGTGTCATACAAATGGGCGACGACACACCAGACGCCTACTTCTCCAAGATTGATTCCATTATCACTCTTCTTACCGACCTTGGCTCGACCATGGATGATGACGATATTGTCACCTATGCCATCAACGGCCTAAGTGAAAAATACGGAAGCCTTGCTCAAATAATTGCTCACAAAGATCCCTTTCCTGACCTAGCAACTGTTCGCACCATGGTCACGACTGAGGAGATGCGTCTCCGGTCTAAGCAACCGATACTCTCTACCTCCACTACATCAAGCTCACCACAAGTGCTTCTTGCTACATCCCAACCACGGATTCAAGACAACCGCAACAATCGTGATCGCGATGCCCGTAATGAGAACAAGACCGAGATCTGCCGCAACTTTGGCCGAGGTTATTGCCGCTGGGGGACGAATTGTCGTTTCATTCATGCCTCTCCAAAAGGCACCAACAACCCACGCCCGAACTCATCTCAACATAATACTCGCTCCATGCAACAAGGGCCTGGACACACTGGTCTTAATTCAGCCAGCCAACAACACCTTCTATCCCTCATTCAGGCCCAACAAAACCTATTGGCCCAGTATGGCTTATCCATTTCGCAGGGTCAGCAACCAGTTCAACATAACAACACAATGGGCTTAAGGCCCAATGCCCCTCCAGGATTTCAGCAAACACAACCACACCAGCCCACGTTCGGGTTCAATGGCCACCAGCAGGCCCTCTACTCGGCTGCTGTACAAAACCAATCTGCCTCCTCGGGTTCGACTAGTCAAGAGACACAACTGCCACATGCTTTTAATACTTTGACCTTACAGGATCCGGCTAACTCAAATTGGAACATGGATACTGGTGCGTCATCTCACCTTAACTCTTCAGTTAATAATCTTAGTACTATTTTTAATTCTCGCATATATCCATCTGTTCTTGTTGGTGACGGGAAATCTATTCCTGTCACCAACACGGGCCATAGCACGCTACCAACTCCCTACCGTACACTTCACTTAAATAATGTTCTCATTACACCCAATATTGTCAAAAACTTAATTTCTGTACGTCAATTCGTTCGTGAAAATAAATGTACAATTGAATTTGACGAGTTTGGTTTTTCTGTAAAGGATTTCTGGACCCGTCAAATTCTCCTCAGATGTGACAGCACGGGTGACCTTTATCCAGTCACGTCTCCGTCGTACCCTCAAGCTTTTCTGGTTGGACAGCAAACGTGGCACCAACGACTTGGTCATCCGGGAAGTGAAGTGCTACGTTCGTTAGTTTCTAATAATTTAATTTCATGTAATAAGACACAGTCTTCCGTGCTTTGCCATGCTTGTCAGCTTGGCAAACACGTGAGGCTTCCTTTCTCACTTTCAGAAACTATTGTTAAGGCTCCTTTTGATATTATCCATTCTGATTTATGGACATCTCCTCTTACTAGTGTTTCGGGTATTAAATATTATGTCTTGTTTCTTGATCATTTCTCACATTACTTATGGGTGTACCCTTTACGACATAAGTCGGATGTGTTGTCCAAATTTATTCACTTTCGTGCTTATGTTAAGAACCATTTTAATTGTGACATTAAATCTTTGCAATGTGATCATGGAGGTGAGTTTGACAATACTGCCCTTCACCAACTATTTGTGACCAATGGTATTTCCATTCGTTTCTCTTGTCCCAAGACTTCACAACAAAATGGAAAATCTGAACGAATGATACGCACCATCAACAACATGATTCGTACTTTACTTTTCCAAGCTCACCTGCCACCTACATTTTGGGTTGAAGCTCTTCACATGGCCGCCTACCTCTTGAACATCTTACCCTCCACCGCCATCAACAATGAAATACCTCACACTCGCCTTTTTAAAACAACACCGAACTATGCGGATCTTCGTGTTTTTGGTTGCCTTTGCTATCCTCATCTTCACACAAATCACAAACTTGAACCACGGGCTACACCCGCAATTTTTCTGGGATATCCGACAAATCACCGCGGATATCGATGCCTAGACTTAAACACGAACAAAATCATCTTATCCCGTCATGTAACATTTGATGAGACAGTTTTCCCATATGGATCTATGACTCCTCATGACTCACCCTCGTACACATTTTTGGACACTTCGCCCAACATCATACATCAACACATCATATCCAAACTCACTTCTGCATCACCACTTCCCACCACCACTATAACATCTACTGCTGCTCCACCCAGTCCACCACGAAGCCCACTCCAACCGGCTCACCAAACACATGAGTCTAGCCCACTTCCCCACTTACCAAACGTCCAGCCCACATCAAACGCATCCACTAAAACAACTATTCCTACACACAACCACAATAATCCCACCTCGACTCACCCCATGGTCACTCACTTTTGTGTCGGTACTAATCGTCCCACTCAACATTTTAACTTATACGTGTCTACTATTTCACCTATTCCTAAGTCCTATCCAATTGCTTTTTGTGACCCAAATTGGTATCGTGCTATGCTTGATGAATATACTGTTTTAATTAAAAATAATACTTGGATTCTTGTGCCTCGGCCACCGAACACGAACATTGTTCGTTCAATGTTGCTTTTTTGGCATAAGTATAACGCTGATTTTACCCTCAGTCGGTACAAGGCTCGTCTTGTTGCAAATGGTAGCACTCAACTTGCAGGTATTGATGTAGATGAGACATTTAGTCTGGTTGTCAAACCGGCTACTATTCGGACAGTACTTAGTCTAGCCATTTCTAGACATTGGTTGGTTCACCAGCTTGATGGCAAGAATGCCTTTTTACATGGATCATTATTAGAGACTGTATAGATGCACCAACCTCCTGGTTTCTGGGATCCGCAGCATCCATATCATGTTTGCCTTCTCCAGAGATATCTTTATGGGCTTAAACAGGCCCCTCGGGCCTGGTTTTAGAGATTTACGGCTTATGCTACTCGGGTTGGGTTTCATCATAGTCGTTGTGACTCTTCACTCTTCATCTATAGACAGGGGGCAGACACTGCTTACTTGCTTCTATATGTTGATGATATTGTTTTGACTGCATCTTCTTCTGATCTGTTATAGCAGATTATCACTTCTCTTCATGCAGAGTTCTCCATGACTGATTTGGGCTCACTTAATTATTTCTTGGGTATTTCTGTGACTCTTAATGCTTTGGGGATGTTTCTATCTCAACAAAAGTATGCGACTGAGGTTCTTGATCGGGCTGGTATGCTTAATTTTAAATTGTGTCGTACACCTGTTGACACGGACTCTAAACTTTCTGCAGATGGTGCTCTTATTTTTGACTCTACATTATATCGCAGCCTAGCCGGGGCCTTATAGTATCTTACCTTTACCCGGCCTGACATTTCATATGCTGTTCAGCAGGTCTATCTCTTTATGCATGACCCTTGAGAGCCTCATCTCTCTGCTCTCAAGAGGATCTTATGGTATGTGCGTGGCACCTTGTCTTATGGATTACAGCTTTATTCCTCTATGACGTCATCTTTAGTGGCTTACTCAGATGCGGATTGGGCGGGTTATCCCACTACTCGTCGATCAACCTTTGCTTAATATGTTTTTTTGGCAACAATCTTCTCTCCTGGTCATCGAAGCGCCAATTTACTCTCTCTTGATCTAGTGCTGAGGCTGAGTATCGGGGTGTTGCTAATGCGGTTGCTGAAACTTGTTGGTCACATAATGTATTACGTGAACTTCATACACCTTTAGCCACTGCTACACTTGTCTATTATGACAATGTGAGTGTCGTCTATCTCTCTTCTAATCCCGTGCAACATCAACGTACGAAGCATATCGAGATTGACATTCACTTTGTTCGGGATCTTGTTGCTACCGGTGCTATACGGGTTCTACACGTCCCGTCACGTTATCATTATGCGGATATCTTCACCAAAGGTTTACCTACTAGTTTATTTGATGAGTTTCGTACCAGTTTGAGTGTCCGGTGTCCTCCCGCTCCAACTGCGGGGGAGTGTTAGTCAATGTAATTTATGATTGTCAAAGTTTTTAGTTAAAGTAATTTATTATAGTCAAAGTTATTAGTCAAATCATTTATGTTAGTCAAATTCATTTAATATAGATTCTAGAATACTCTATATACTCCTATATATTGTATCATTGTTATGAGAAATGCAAGACACAAATTATATCTCTAAACCCTTTCTTACACTATGTTGACGTTCACAGGAGTAGTCACAATCGTGTTTGTCATCCTGACAGATCAAACACAAACAGTTAAATAAACTGTTATAAACTGATATCCAAGAAATTCAATCCTGATTTCTATAATCTTGTACCGGATCTGCTTCAAACAAACTCAATCTTGGTTTTAATGAATCAATAGACCGGTTTAATAGAAACTCAATCTTGGTTTCAAAATAAACTGATAAGAACAACTGCTTTTAAAAAATCGTTATAGATATGTAATTCTATGTAAGTTAAAAATCTGTTTAATTAAAACTAATTTCCAAAGAAACTCAATCTTGGTTTTGACAGAAAACAGTTTATAAAATTTGTTAATAATATTTAATCCGATTTTAAGAAAGTGTTTATAATTCAGTTAAACATAATCTGTTTTAAGATTGTAGGGAAACATGTACACTTTTATTAAAATAAAATCAGATTACAATTAATAATAATTAACAGAAATTAAACATTAGAAAATAAAATAGACATAATTGGGTAGAAGCAGAAGACAGACACTATGAACGATAAATAAGAAAATAGTAAAAGGTCATGGAATGAGGCACGTATTGGACACGTTTCCCTTAAAACAGATTCGCTGTCTGTTTCCCAGGGTACAACGTTCAAAGCTGTTGTACAGCCGGACCTGACATACTTGCCTAAAATATCACGAAAAACCAAGTGCTTCTCATCGAAAAAACTACTGGAAAACTTGTTAATGGAACTTTTCTCTCTTGTGTGTTTTTCTTGTTGTGTACTGGAATGGTTGAGATTGTCATCTATTTATACACATTCATATGCATATGGTGTAATGGTGCAATCAATGTCAATTAATGCCTTAATAATGATTCATTAAATTTCTGTTATAAACCTTTGCGTCAAATAATAACAGCCAATTCAATTGTCAATTTCCAAACAAAACTCATAACTGACATTTAATCATTTTTCATCCATTCCAAATACCCTTTCTTGAGACTCATATCCTATTCACACTAACTCTATTTGGACATATACTGGCTCGACCTGGCCTTACATCTAATAATTATATTTACTAATAATTATTTATGTCCAAATTTAGCGAAAACACATTTTTCACTAAAAATTTTCCAACAATCCCCCACATGAATGGAAATCGGTCGAAAACACTCAAAATTTTCGGTGAAATTTATGCGGTTGAGTCCTGCAGGATTAGGGTTAGGGTTTACCCATTATGAACCTTCCTGTGAGATGCACTAACCTCCTAATCTGAGTAGACGCGATGTCCTTGAACACAGCCTTTGTTTACGTAGACGACAATACACACTCACACACGACTCTCCCTGACATTGTCAAGTCCTCATAGTCGTGCTCGTTATGGTCATGAGCACTAGCCTAGTTTTGCAAGAGCTCTTAGGAATTGCGCCCCCACAATTCCCTTCGAAGCGACCCCACTTCTCTCTCACATAGGTGATTTCATCTTGAATCATTAAAAAATATATACTTTCAGATTTCATCTTGAATCGTTATGTTTTATGATTTCATCTTGAACCATTAAAGCCATATGTTTAACCTCTCAACAAGTCACATTGTTAAAGCCATATGATTTCACATTGTTTTTTTTTTTTTTTTTTAATTTTTTTTTAATTTTGTATGCACAAAGTAGGAGTGAAAAAAAAATATTACAAAAGTTTCGATTTGTTCAGATAAAAAAAATACCCGCGGAAACATCTTCGATACCTAATAACTTTAAAATAATCGATATGGTCACAAACGTACAACCCATTATATTAAAAAAAACCCATATAGCAAAAAAAAAAAACACTTTAAACATGAGGCCCAACACATAAGCTATATAAAAAAAAAATTATTACTAATATACACATTTGTCGACAAACTAGCCTAAAATTCGCATAAAAATGAGGCCCAAAAATAGGTGACTAATCCACTGTCGTTTTGACAGTGGACCACCTGCTACAGTAATGGGCTCACATTTTGGGCCAGCCCGATTTTTTATTTTTTTTTTAATTTGTATGCACAAAGTAGGAGTGAAAATGAAAATATTACAAAAGTTTCGATTTATTCAGATAAACAGTGGACCACCTGCTACAGTAATGGGCTCGCTTATTTTGGGCCAGCCCGATTTTGATTTTTTTTTTTTTTAATTTGTAAATGCACTAATAAGAGTAAAAACAAAATATTACAAAAGTTTCGATTTATTCAGTAAAAAAAATACCCGCGGAAACATCTTCGATACCTAACAACTTTAAAATAATCGATATGTCACAAACTACAACCCATTATATAATAAAACTCATATAGCAAAAAAAAACACTTTAAAACATGAGGCCCCAACACTAAGCTTATATAAAAAAAATTATTACTACATACACATTTGTCCGACAAACTAGCCTAAAATCCGCATAAATGTGGCCCACAACTCTTGCCCAAAGTAAAAAAAAAAAACTAGCCAAAAATTAGCTTTAAATCCTGGCCAAAGTAAAAAAAATACAAACGTCCTCAACTTTTAACTTTTAACGATTCTATGTTCTTACACAAAAAACCTGTAGAAAAATAACAAAAAAAACACGGTCAGTTTTTATTGGTTCACAACTTTTTACAATCTCGGCCCAAATAAAAATAAATCGAACCGTCCCAAAAAAAGAAAATATTTGGGAAAAAATTAACCCGTCCCAACGCAAAAAAAAAATTCCCGAATCGTACAAAAAAAGGAAATATCCGGGAAAAATCAGCCAAAAAAAAAACAACCCAAAGAATAGCCTAAAATCTGGCCCAAAGTAAAAAAAAATACAAAACGGACCCTCACCTTTTAACTATTACCGTTCCAAAAAAAAGAAAATATTCGGGAAAAAATTAGCCCGTGCCAACGCAAACTTTTTTTCCCCGAATCATACAAAAAAAGAAAATATTAAAAATTAACCCCGCCATAACGCATCGCCAAAAAAAACCCCGAAACGTAAAAAAAATATTCGGGAAAAAATTAGCCCCGCCGCAACGCGCGGGTTCTTTTGCTTGTTAAAAAATAATTGACATACAGTAAGACATTGTCTCTTTTTCAAAAGACAAATCCATACCATTAGTTTCATACTTTCATGTGTTTTAGCAAATCGTTGAAAAAAGACGGTTGCACTCTTAATAGTATGATGTAGTTCAGTTGAAAAGCAAAAGCAAAACTGCAACATAAGATTTTACCACCCATTTTTCATAGCTTAAACATACCAATTTAATAGGCTTATTCATAACTTCAGGTTAAGGATTGGGTTCGTGAACAGTTTTAACTTCATTTATAACGATTGTATCATGAACTAGTTGCAACGTCATTTAAATTACATGTGGGATTAGATTAAGAATACTCAATTTTACCAAAGAAATTATTTTAATAAAAATAAATATAATAAAGAAGTTAAATGCATAAATGGTCCCCAGTGGTCATGTCGGTTAACGAAAAAGGTCCCTAAACTTTTTATTTTCCCGGATACCTTTCCCCAACGTTTTCAACCCGTATGGTTAAGTCCCCCTTGACCAACATTTTTCGTCAGTTACCGTTAACTTTATGGTATTTTATTTCTTTTCAAATGAATTTTTACTTAAAACCTATATAACTTATAAAAATAGGGTCCATGTGGTTTATGTGATATCACCTTTTAGTCCTATTTTTTTAAATTCTTTTTCACCTTTCCTAATTAAATGTGTGTTAATTTTATTTTTAAATTTATGTAAGAATATTTTAAATTCTCGTAAAATTTTTTTTTTTTTAAATGTTTTAAAAAAAAAAAAATTTTTTTGAAATGTTTTAAAAAAAATTCGAATTTTTTTTAAAAAATTACTCGAAATGTTATAAATTATGGTAAAAAAATTCGGAATTTTTTTAAAAAAATTTCTCGAAATTTATTTTTTTTTAAATTTATGTAAAGAATATTTAAAAATGTTTTCGTAAAAGAATTTTTTTGAAATGTGTTTAAAAAAAAAATTTCACGAAATGTTTAAAAAAAAATTCCAATTTTTAAATAAAAAAACATTCTCGAAATGTTTTAAATTTATGTAAAAAAATTCGAATTTTTTAAAAAAAATTTCTCGAAATTTTTTTTTTAAAATTTATGTAAGAATATTTAAAATTTTCGGTAAAAATTTTTTTTGAAATGTTTTAAAAAAAAATTTCTCGAAATGTTTTAAAAAAAATTCGAATTTTTTTAAAAAAATTCTCGAAATTAATCGTTACAGGGACCCATTTCTGAAACACAAGAAACCACATGGAAACATTTCTGAACAAGCACGAGGGTATTCATGTCATTTATAACCAACTAAACCAAAATTACTGTCCAAACAAACGGAAAATGTTTTGGTCAAGGTGGACTAAACCCGATACGGTGAAAACGTTGGGGACAGGATCCGGGAAAAAAAAAGTTTAGGGACCTTTAAGAATGCTAACCAAGTGTGCTAAATGCTAAAGTAGATATGTATTAGTCATAAAAAGTAAAAAAAACATACGAATAACCATTAAGAATGCTAACCAAGTGTGCTAAATGCTAAAGTACAAACATCAACTTACCAGTTCTCATTAAATAACTTTAAGGTACAAAAATCAACATACCAGTAGGCTACTTGCTAAAGTAAGGATAATAAATGATGCTAATTGAAGTACCAGTAGCTAAGTTGGTGCTAAAGTACCATTAGTCATTCGAAAACAAAACCAATCAATGTTTTCCTTAACATACTCGATTCAACCTACACCTTAATGAAATATCCAAGAGCATCGCTTCAAAACTGAATCGAACCGACAAAAATCGAACCGAACCGAAAACCGAGTTTGAGGAAAAAAATGAACTGAAACCGAACCGAAGTTTATTGAGAAAAACCAAAACCGAAACCGAACCGACAAGACAAAAACCGAACCGAATACATAGGTTAGGCGCAATTTTCTTGGTTGTAACCCGAACCGAACCGAACCGAACCGACAAAACCGAAACGAAAACCATAAATATACAACACCGAAAATCAAACCGAAAATGATTGGTTCAGTTTCGATCGGGTTCGCTCGGCACCGCTCGTGTTTTTGTCTGGTTCGGTTCTGTTTCCATTAGTTTGTGGCTCAGCCCAACTCTAGCTTGTAGGGTTGTTTCTCTTTATGGGAAATTTCTAATGAACTCTAATGCATCTTAAGCAATGTCTGGATTTGTTTCAGAAAGTTATTCTATTGCAGATTTGACTTTATTTGAAGTTTTGTACCATTACGTAATCCTGACGTCTTATGGGTAGAAAAATAAAAAACACATGTGATGCATCTTAGCAAAGTGATAGAGAATCACACGCTCTAGGGAGAAAAGTAACATATTTCAGATTATCGTTCTAGACATAAATGAATTCAGGTCTTTTTCCTGTTTATTTTATAAAAACTGGTATACAAAATGCCGCATTATGTATCCAATTTTTTAGATGGGTTGATATGTGTTGTGCTTTATCTCAAATAGATCGGATTGAACAAAATGTAGTTAAAAGAGAAACGGGTCGATCTGGGTTACAGTTTTTTCAAACGGGTCAAATAAATAAATCTTGATATCTGGTAGACAGATGATGGCACCATTGTGATTCAAGGAAATCTTGATGCCATCCAAATAGATGACAACACGATTAGTATTTGGCCTAGCTTGCAGCCTTGAAAACCATTTAGAGCTGTAGGCCATAAGCTCGGTGGGTTGATCAGAATTTAATGTGATAACTACAGCTTATCCAACCCCTTGCACATACACCATCATCGTTAGCAAATATCACCGAATGATAAGATTCGACTCATGAAGCAAAAGTAGCGTTTCCATATACAACAAAGCGAAGAACCCAACATACTTATCATTAATTCCAACACCACTGATATGTCCCGATGAGGGTTCATAAACTTCAACCGCATACCCTTTATCATTATCATCCTCCATTTCCAATACAACTTCACCATTGTTCCTAAATCCTAACACGCTATACAACACCGATTTACCTTCAACCTTGAATGCAGTTATTTAGCGAGAATACAATTGGATGTACTCTATCACGAGTGCAACCTTTGTAGAATGATCAAATATCATCTCTACCCACTAAAATCACGTTTGATTGGTTGAAACATGATACATGCATGAGATCGAAGACGAAGTCCAAAGAAGAACAACCACTGTCGTATCATACATTCACGTTTCATAGTAATGTAGTATTTCCAGCAAGCATAAGTTTAGTTACATGCAATTTTTAGGAAGTCAGTAGCCCATGATCTCTTTAATTTCCTTAAGTTTAGGAGGACACTAATTCTAATGTATATTATTAGACGCGTGATGGGCATAACATAATGGTTATATGCATTTAGGGCAAGTATATTAAGTGCCTGAAACAATGTTATACCTTAATGACTCACACCTTAATGAAACATGAACCATGAAACATGGTTCATTCTGTATTTAGGCAAGTATATACGTATTAGGGAAGATGATTTTTTGCTACTTTGTCACTTTATTAAAAGAAGAATTGTGTTGTAATCTGAGATGTTATTTTATGAAAGATGATATTATGCAAGTGAATAGAATCATGACAGACCAATCAATATTTTCCTTAACATACTCGATTCAACCTACACCTTAATGAAACATGCAAGGGAGCATCGGTTCAAAACCGAATCGAACCGACAAAAATCAAACCGAACCGAAAACCGAGTTTACATGAACCGAAACCGAACCGAAGTTTATCGGGAAAAACCGAAACCGAACCGACAAAAACCAAACCGAACCGAATACATAGGTTAGGTGCAATTTTCTTGGGTGTAACCCAAACCGAACCGAACCGACAAAACCGAAACGAAAACCATAAATATACAAAACCGAAAATGATCGGTTCGGATCGGCTCTGCTCGGTTTGTCGGTTCAGTTCGGTTTTCGGTTGGTTTTGCTCAACCCTACTCTAGCTTTTAGGGTTGTGTTCTCTTTATGGGAAAATGTAATGACTAATGTAATGCTTGTAGTATGAAGCTGGTCTGAAAGTCACCTTTTCAAAGATAGCAACTAAATTAGAGCAGAAAATAAATGGTTTTGGTTTTGTCCCACATCGGTAAATTAATTGAACTTAAAAGAATTTTTTATGCGCAACTTGGTAAAGGTTAAAGAAGTGAAGTTTGAAGTAACTCAACGTATGTAAGGCTACACGGTATGGTGGTGGGTTTGGCAAACTCACCTAGGTGAGTCTCACAACTCGCGCGTGAGTGCCTTCCCACCCACCAAAGTCACCATGCCAAGTAGGATTTGTGAGGTGAGTTACAAGCAAAAAAAGCCACCGATCGGTGAGAAACTCACTTATGTGAGTTCGAAATTTTGTGGGCCCCCCTATTATTTGTTACCGTTTGTTTATTAAAAAAAACTTTTTTAAAAAAAATCTCACTTTTTACCTATAAATACTCATTACTTCACCCATTTTTAAACACAACTCTTCTAATTTATATATAATCTCTTTAAAAAAATTCACTCTATTTTATTTTCAAAAAAATGTTTCACCAAAACACTCCTCGACCCAACAAACGTCAACCAAGAAATCCCAACCGAAGCAATCCACCGACACCCGATGGCACGTTTACGCTCTGAAACCCATCACCGAACACGAACGTATTACGACCACAATCATACTACCACCAACCTTACCCAAACCAACCCTAACCGAACCCGGCAAGCGGGCCGCCCCCCCCCCCCCCGCACCGGAACAACACGGTTTCAACGCTTACGGGTACACAACCAAACATGTTACAGGCTACGTCTCCCAACATCCTCGTTTTCCATTGTACCATCAAGACTACGTCTCACAAAATCAAATGGGTGGTTCCTCACAACCATCACAACCACAGCCATCACAACCACCTATGTCTCCGATTAATGCATTTTCGCTCGAAGATTTGTACACGCCTGACTTATCATAGAACACCGCTTACTGGCAAGAACCCAATCCTTACGAGGCAACGGGTGAACAAGTCCGAGAACCATTCGATCAACAAGAAGAAAAAGGCAACCCGCAACCGCCAAAAGAGGTTGACTCAAACCGATGATGCACCTCGACAGATTGCGTGGACAACTGATGAAGAAGTTGCATTGGCTAAAGGTTGGAATGTCTGTAAACAGCGAGCGTGGTAACGCGAGGAAGAAAGAAGGCTTTTGGGTTGAGGTTATGGAGTACATAGATGAGCAAAACAACAAAGCGAAAGCTGCTGCGAAAAATAAAGGGTCCAAAGCGTCGGCATCGTCAACTATGAATGACGATGCATTAACTAAGTTGGTGGTAACCGAGATGACAGCTACGAGGAGGGTTGAATACAACAGCGAAAAATTTATTTCTCAAAAGAGGAGGTTGAATGTTGTTGACGAGAATATTGCTGCAACGGAGTATCGAGCACAACAAGAAGACATGCAGTTATATCTCCAGGAATACGATCACTTGACCGGGGAGCAGCGATTTGCATGGGAAGAAATAAGGGCAAACATCAAGGCGAAATATAACTTGCAGTTTTAGTTTACGTTTATGTTTTAATTTATCTATGTATCGTTGCATTTATAATTATCTAAGGTATCGTTTAATTTTAATCTATGAATACAAGTTATTATTTAGTTTAACTTTTTTATTAATTTTGTACGTTTACTGTTCACTAAATATTTATTTTTTAGTTTATGATAAAGTATTTAAAAACAAAAAAGGTGAGTAAGGTGGAGTTTAGTTGTAAGGTGAATTTTTATTACGGTTGAAGATAAGTTGTAATTGGGGGTGTGGGGGGGGGGGGGGGGGGGGGGGGGTGGGGGGGGGGGGGGGGGGGGGAGGGGGGTGTAGTTTTATTTGGAGAGAGAAAGCTGATGTGGCGCTGACGTGTCAGGTGGGTTTGCCCACACCATACCATCCAGCCTAAGGTAAGAGCATCTCCAATGGGTAAAACAAAAAATGACTTTTTACTATTTCAAAAAGCTTTTGGAGGGTTTTTTATACCATTGCATTTAAAGCTTTTTACAATGAAATTATTAAACAATGAATCATTTGTAAGAAAGCTATACTTATTCATTATGTTTTTGCAATAAATACATTAGACCGCTAAAAGGTCATGAAGACTTTTAGCTATTGAGATCTCTAAGGTTTAGCCTAACTTCAAAAGGCACTTTTTTTAAAAAACCGATAACAATTGAAAAATCAATTTGATGTTACTAGTATTTAAATTTTAATAATTTCCATATAGCTACTAGCAACATCATTACGGAACAACATAATGCCAACATTGACTAGAAGAGTACCCATCTACACCCAATATATAAACTGGAAAAAGGTAATTTCTTATGGTCAATTGGGACTCACACCTCATACAGAGTCTTAAAAATTTTGCTTTAAGTGACGCAATACTTGTAAACATACATGAATAGTATTTCTGTTTCTTATACATTGCTTTCCATTTTAAAGCTACGAGAAATTGATACCGAACATGAATGCGGTTATTTAGCGAGAATACAATTAGATGTACACTATCACTAGTGTCTGAATTAAAGTGGGCCTCACAAGCCCCACTTTTATAATAAGAACAACAAAAAGTCATGTCGGTGTAGAAAAAAATAATAATTTTGATTGAACAAAACGTCATTTCGGTCTAACCAAAAACGTTCCATCGACTTTTAAACACGTGTCAAGTTTTTTATGAAGTCGTACGGTCTATCAGTTGCCCAAAACTAAAATTGAAACAAAAAATAAAAATTTTAGACTACTTATCCACAAAAGGTGTAGATTGACGGGAACATCTTGACTCCAGGTATCTTTTGACATAAGTCATTGTCCACCTCACAAAAAATTGTTTCGACAACTCTCTAGACCGAGAGGGGCACCAGCTAGAGTGAGCACAAGCTAAGACTCGAACTCATGACTATTGACTAGATACAAGGTAGATTACGGCCCGCGCTTTGCGGCGGGTTTTTTTTCCGTTTGATTATTACGTTTATGTTTTGTCATAGGTTCATCAACGATGTATTTACATCGTTTTTAGTTTGTATTTTTTTTTCTTTTGAAAATTATTTGGATAACTTTTATTTAGTCAGAAAGTATTATGACATTTTTTAAGATATTGCTAGTTATTTTTGTATTATCATATTCATGTTTTTTGTATTGGGCTTTTTTTTGTTTGGTTTGAATATATATATTTTTTAAATTTTGGTTCTTAGTACTTGGTTATTTTGTATTTAATACGTTGTAGGATCTCAGAATTATCACTTCCACTTCATAAGAACAAACCACGAATCATCAAGAAAAGAGAAAAGAGAAGATGAATTCTAGAGAGAGGAAACTAAGTGAGAGATTTTGAGAGAGTATAGAGATATTATTAAGAATAAAAAGTTTATTCTTAAGAAATTGAAAAGGGTTAGATCTCTTTCCAAGTGGAAAAGATATAAATATAATACCCTGTCACGTTTTAGTAAACGTGTGGGTTAAATCACCGACCCGGGCTCGTGGGGGACTTGCTTGGGATTAAACCCAAAACATATACAATATTAGATTAACTATTGAGCCCGATTCCCGATACTTTCCTATTACAACGTTAACTAATTGATTGACCGAGACTTAAATACATAATGAATAAACTCATGTTGCTCAATATTTTGATGCTAACAATCTCCCGAATGAGTTCATTACCACTCCTTCTTGAATTTATATAGAGAATTGCTTTCGTCGTTAAGCTCATGTGGTCTTGGTCTTTCTCTTTGTTCTTTGTTGTAGGCTTGTTCCTTTATGCTTTGCGATCTTGACTTTGAGCCTTTGTCATTGTCTTTATCGTCTATGCCATCTTGCGATCTTGAGTATTTTTGAACCAACATCTCAACTGTGCTCTTATCATGAAAGCTTCAAATCAGAGTTTGCGGAAGTCTTTGTCTTTAAATCTTGAGCTTTCATGATAGATTGTATTTGTAGAATGAGCATGAACATGTGGTAATGAATCGACTTTGGTTGATTAGGATACTGTCACCACCGTTTTAACCTACAGGTTTACGTTAGCGAAAATCGAAAAATGATTGAAATCAATCAGACTATTACTTGATTAAAGCGTTTTGTACCACATCGGAGTTTTTAATCGTTTATCAAAATTCATCAACCGTCAATACATTTACTGGACCAATCGATATCCAGTTGTCCACAATTTTGATCAAATAGATCTCTCAAGTCCACCTACCAAGAGCTAGATATGATGCTGACTCAACAGGATTTCCATCTTCATTGTAAATACAAAGTATCACTCGGTGTTCTGGGCAAATATCACAAGGATATTCGTGACCATGTTAACAGCTTGTGAACTTGAAGATGTTCAACAAGTGTTTAAATGGAAGGTGTCTAACGAGATTTAGATTGATCTCTGGGCTCTAGACTCGATTAGTGCATTTTGGTTTTAGTACTCGGAGGCTGGAGCATATTGCCACCTATTCAATATCAACGATCTCGGAATGAGATGTCAATAGATAACGTGTGTATCTCCGTGACAAATGAGACAAGTTTCTATTGAGAGAAACCCGAATGGCTGGGAAGGGTTGTGCATTGCATCACTGGGTCCATGATGTCAGTCTTCAATTCACAACAACTTGTGATTCTGACAACATATGTATTGACCCGGTTTCTGCCTTAAGTTGTGTGGAGGGCTTCTTTCTTTAGACCCTTTATCCATACATTTCTTTTTCATTCTTCAACGCCTTCAATGCTTACCAAGACGTCATTAGAACTCTTATTGGTGATTGATCCAGTGTTAACTCAATCTTAGTCGGCATTATTCCCATATACATTCATCTCCAATCATACCTAAGGACTGCTATTTCTAACTTTGGATTATCCTTGGGTAGATCCTCCGGTTCTGGTTGGATCATAGGATTGATTCCTAACCTAACCACCTTATGACTTCAGAATCGTCGTGAAATTAAGATGTTGTTGGGTATAAGATCAAACCATAAAACCTTTTCAGCACATTGAGTCGATTAGATCATATTTTAAATACATTTTCTCCCCTTATTTTAAATAATAAACACTTAGTTTTTGAAATACCTTGTGATTAAAATATGTCTTGAAAATTCTGTGGGAGAAAATATTATTAGCATGAATGGTTTGGAACATTTTGATAATGTTTTGAATACATAAGAGTTGTCGTTGTTGATGTATCCAAAAACATTAAAACTTTGTTTTTCGAAAAACTCCCCCTCAAAAATAGGACCAATTGTAAAATTGTTGTCTTTTGAAAACATTGTGAGGGATGGAGTGTTGAACACACAATTTTGAAAGATTATGAATTGTCATCGAGAAATTCTTGAAAAATTATGTTCAACTTTTTGAAAAACCAAATGTTAGAGGACTTCTCTTCTAACGCTAAGGGTAAGCGCACTGAAACGTACACTTTCCTTTTTCTTGAGCTAAAAACATTGAATGTCTTGTAAGAACAGCTCAAGACCGAGAAACGTTAATTTTCTCGTTGTGAGGATAAGTTATAAACCTTCCTTTATTTGAAGTCCGGGTTATGTACTGATATTTGCACATAAGCCATTTAGAAAATTAGAAATGACATGTTTTGAAACTATTTGCAACTCTCGCTCTCGAAACTTCATTATACAACCTCGTCAATGGTTAATCGACATGTCTAAAGCACGTAAATGATATCGATTCCAAGAGACGTTAGAGAAGAATCTTTTGAGAATTTTCTTTTTCATTCGGATTTTGTATGTTCTTTTTGGGAAGTTTTATATATTTTGTATTTTTTGCTTTTCTCAAAAATATTTACATGGTGATGTTTGATGATGATATCAAGCAGTCTCATTTGTCAGAACCTCCAGATCAGCTAGAGTCAAACATCTCATACCAATCCTTCTGACAAGATACTTAAACCGATCCCAGGAAGGTTTCGTAAAACATGTCAAGTAATTGGTATTCACATGCTGACAAAATATAATTCAATTATACCCAATTTTCACCATGTTCCTTTATGAAATGATACCGAGTATGGATGTACTTTAATTCCGCAATGATTGTACGGGTTGACATGATATTGCGTGCTGACTGAGAGTCGCAGTACAACGGTATTTTGTTGTAGTTGAAGCCATAATCTTGAAGCTGTGTCCTCATCCACATTACTTGAGCACAACTTACAGATAACGCCACGTACTCTGCCTCTGCTGAAGACATTGCAGTGCAGTTTTGTTTCTTTGACATCCAACTTACTAGCTTATCACTAAAGAACTGTATCCCTCCAGAAGTGCTTTTCTGAGTATCAAGGCATCTGACATGATCAGCGTCTGAAAATGCTGTTAGTTCAAAGCCAGAATCCTTTGGATACCAGAGTCCCATGTTAATGGTACCCTTTAGGTATTTAAAGATTCTTTTCACCTCCTTGAGGTGCTTTTGTGTTGGTCGTGCTTGATAACGTGCACAATAGCATACTGCTTGCACTAAGTCTGGTCTACTAGATGTCAAGTACATGAGTGACCCGATCTTACTACGATAATCAGATTGGTCTACGGGTTCTCCACTCAAATCTACATCTAGTTTGGGTTTAGTAGCCAATGGTGTACCAATGGAGTGACAATTGTCCATATTATGCTTTTTCAGAATTTCTAAAGTGTACTTGGCCTGATTGATAAAAATACCTTTTGGGGACTGGTGGATCTGAAGTCCTAAAAAGAATTTCATCTCCCCCATTAAGGACATTTCAAATCTACTGTGCATTAACTTTTCAAATCTTTTTGAATATTTAGGGTTTGTAGACCCAAAAATTATGTCATCAACGTAAATCTGCACAAGTAGAATATCCTCCCCGTATTTTATCTTGAATAAAGTTGGGTCAATTATACCTTTAGTAAAGCCTTTGGACATCAGGAAGTTGGAAAGTTCATCATACCAGGCTCTTGGAGCTTGCTTTAATCCATACAAAGCTTTCCTTAGAAGGTAGACTTTTTCTGGATGATCTGGATCAACGAACCCTTCTGCAGAGCAACATCAACCTCCATCCTTCATGGACCATTAAGAAAATCATGATTTTCACGGTCCATCGATAGATGGGAAAAGACTTAGTGTGTTGCGTAGCAAACAAAATCCGTACTGCTTCAAGCGAGCAACTGTTTGCAAATGATTCTTCAAAATCAATACCCTCTTTCCTAGCGCATAACCTTAGCTACAAGTCGAGCTTTGTGCGAATTACAGTCTGATCTTCAATCCTTCTGTTCTTTCCATAACCACTTTAGTTATAATCATCTGCCAATGGTTTGTCGACTAGTTCCAGACATTAGTGCTGTCGAACTGATGAAGTTCATCCTGCATTGCTTCGATCCATGCAGAATCAGCCATTGCCTCCTTAATGTTCTTCGGTTCAACAATACTCACCGTAGCGCAACATACACATTTTCAGGATCTGTGCAAGCTATCGGTCTTGTTAGAACTGGCATGGTTGGATTCCTTCCACGAACTTGTTCTAAAATGGATGATATCTGTCATCGTAACATAGACTTTGTGGATGAAATGAATGCAGACATTAGGTAGTATCAATGTTGTGAGGAAGGCTCACCAATTTCTTACCCGTTATAAAAAGGATTGATAAATTCAGCTTCTTGAAACGACGCATTCGGTGCTTGACCATTGTTGTTGTCCTCAGCATGACCGTGTGCTGGATTGTAATATTCTTCAAGTAAAGGACTGAAGAGAAATTCCAACCCTAGTTGTGACTAAACTGTCTTTTCTGTTGTAGGAACAACATTTTTTCTTGGGGGCACGGGGTCAGAGTTGTCATAATCTGACGCCTTTTGTCCTTGAGGAACGAGGCCTGAAAAGACATTTTCAACAGACATCTCTTGTCGTTGTGGTGCGAGGTTTGAATTGTTGTGATCAGACATCATTTGAACATTGAGGAACGGGGCCGGAAGTGTTATTTTCAGCAGACACCATTTGACATTGACGACCGAGGCTTGAACTGTTGTGTTTAAACGTCATTTTCAAATGTTTTAATTAACCCGCCTTTGACTTTGGTCAAACCGCCGGCTGACATTTCTTAAAATCTGGATCTGGTCCCTACTTTTATGTCAACCCTCCACTTAGAAAATATTATTTTAATCAACCCTCCACGATGAACACTAGCACTGAATTAACAGTAACGAGCAAATAATGCTTTTATCTAGCGAAAAAAGCTAATACTTGAAATCCTAAGTAGGTATTTAAGATTAAACATACATATTTGATAACATGTATTTTCTTTTTTGGATCTTTCTTTCATACGAAACAACCTCCACAAAGAACACAAAAATAAAACCGAGACCTTATTTTGCTTGTTTTTGATCTTGAGGCTTGAGTATAACTTGGAATGGCAACAATACACCTTGTTTAACATATAGAGCAAGAGAAACAACAAGATTAAGCAACAAATTTAACCCAGCTCTAATTTCTGAGTCGTGGGCTATTTTTAACCAAAATAAGCCACGAATTTTAGCTTATTAACCACACGAATCAATCACAAATCCACTGAGGCTCTGATACCAGTTGTAGGATCCCGATAATCACTTCCACTTCATATAACAGCCACGAATCGGACTAGAAAATAGAGAAAGAAAGTGAGTTGATTAAGAGAGAGAAAGAGGAGAGAGAGAGAGTTGAGAGAGAAAAGAGGGAAAATTATTTAGAAATGAAATCAACTACTTCCTTTTCCTTGGTGGAAAAGGTATATATATACCCCGACACTTAAAGTAACGATCGGGATATTTGACTAGGACCCGGGCTCAGGTTTTGCTTGGGATTAAACCCGAAACATATACAATATTAATTAACTGACTGAGACCGATTCCCGATACTTTTTCTTATTACAACTATCTAATCGAATAACCAACCGAACTTAAAGACATAATGACGAACTTTCATGGTTTGACTCCAAAATTAAGGCTAACAGTAACATCAATAGGACCCAATCCATGGAAACACTTAATTTGTCAAATCCTTAGGGAACT
This sequence comes from Tanacetum coccineum, assembly GCA_026074375.1. Lineage (NCBI taxonomy): Eukaryota > Viridiplantae > Streptophyta > Magnoliopsida > Asterales > Asteraceae > Tanacetum > Tanacetum coccineum. The sequence continues at coordinate 26,994 of BQNB010026912.1, read as the reverse complement.
GATTCAGGTAGTGGTCCTAGGTGCCAAGATACCATATTAGGAGGTGCAGATGCTCAAACTAGGTTTGAGACTACATCTAAACAGTCCAATGATCCACCTCTCTCAAGAGGTTACACACTTGGAAGTGGGGAGGAAAATATGAAACTATTGGAATTGATGGAACTTTGTACAAAATTGTCAGATTTGGTGAGCAAAAAGAAAAGAGAAATGTTGTGAGTTAAAAAACAGAAAGAGAGATGTTGAATAAAACATAAATATGATTTTATGAATCAAAAAGAATTGAGAGATATTGTGAGCATAAAAATAGAAAGAGAGCTTGTGCGAAGAACTAATTGATGATAGAAGTCCTTTTTGGAAAGAAATTAAAGTTAATGCTGATAACTCAAACTTAATGCTGTTAGCCTTAGGTTAATACTAGTAATATAACTTAATGCTGCTAAGCATAAAGTTTCTATTGCTGGTATACCTTAATGCTGCTAAGCCTTACGTTTGGATGGCTGTTGAGTTACTGTCTATGCCGGTTACTTACTAATGTTTAGGCCTATTTTATGCTAGCCAGTTTCAAGTTAATGTTGCAGAAGGAATTCATAAATACTTCGATTCAGGGTTTCATTCGGATCTTTATTCAATTTCAATCATTCAAACACTCTTTAACCGTAAACCCTAACTCAATTTCATCTTTAATCATCAAAACATAACCCAATGTCAACCCTAACTTTTTCTGACACTCACAACATGGTCCCATTCTTGGAAAAATCTGCTGAAAGTGATGGGTTTCATGAAATTAGTGATTTTCTAAATGCTAACCAAATTCATTATGCTTTAACTGTCAATCCTACTATCTACACATCTTGCATTGAACAGTTCTGGGCAACAACAAAGGCAAAAACGGTTAATGGTGAACGTCAATTACAAGCCCTAGTTGATAAGAAGAAGGTGATCATCACAGAGACAAGCATTAAGAAGTTGATCTCACTTTAGAAGATGCAGGTGGTACTGATTGTTTGCCAACTACTACTATCTTTGAAGAACTGGCGAGGATGGGGTATGAAAAACCTTCTCAAAAGCTTACATTTTATAAATCTTTCTTTTCTCTATAATGGAAGTTCTTAATTCATACCATTACGCAATGCCTTAGGTGCCAAGACCACACATGGAAACGAATTCATATACTATGGCCTCTACTATCATAGCTGTGGCCTGAAAAACCAAAAATTTAATATGTCCAAGTACATTTTTGATGCTATGGTAAAGCACTTAGAGGGAGGGGTTAAATTTATGATGTATCTACGATTTGTACAAGTGTTTATTAATCAACATCTTGGTGATATGTCACATCACAAGAAGATTTTTGTTAACCCCTCACACACAAAGAAAATCTTTGCCAACATGAAGAGAGAAGGAAAAGACTTTTCTGGGAGAGTAACACCCCTGTTTGCAACAATGATGGTTCAAGCTAATGAAGAAGAGGGTGTAGATTCAGGCATTCCTACTGCTTCTCAACAGACACCCATTACTATTCAACCATCTACATCTAAATCCTAGAAGAAACAGTCTAGTAGGAAGCATAAAAAGACTATTGCAGTTCCTCTCCCTAGTGATTCTACTGCTGATGTACCAAATGAGGAGTCTGTGCCTACACATTCCAATAATCCACTGCTTAGTGGTGAGGATAGATTGAAACTCACTGATTTGATGGATATGTGCCAAATTTTTTGAGAGAGTCCTTAACCTAGAACATACTAAGACTGCTCAAGCTCAGGAGATTACAAATTTGAAGCTAAGAGTTAAAAAGTTAGAGAAGAAAGTAGGGTTAAGAACTTATAAATTCAAGAGACTGTACAAGGTTGGTGTCATAAGAAGAGTATAATACTCAGATAATGAAAGTTTGGGTGCTCAGGAGGATGCATCCAATCAGGGGAGGAGTATTGACAAAGATGCTGAAGTTTCTTTAGTTGATGAAACCCAGGGGAGGTCAGATGATGCAGAAATGTTTGATACAGATGCTCTTATTGGTAATGAAGTTTTTGCTGAAAATGATATGATTGAAAAAGATCAAGATATGATTCCTAAAGAAGTTAGTACTATTTCTCCCTCTACTACTGTTGTGCCACCACCTGTTATAACTGAAGTAGAGATTACCTTAGCTCAAACGTTGGCTAAATTAAAGAGTGCAAAATCTAAGGTTGTAATACAAGAGCCAGTACAGAGTACAGCCACAACAGCACCTTCAACAATTCCCAAAGCTAAAGGCATTACATTTAGAGATGCTGGTGAAAGCATAACAAGAACACCAACATCAGTATCTTCTTCAAGCATCAAGGATAAAGGGAAAGCTAATATAGATGAACCTGAAGTGCCATTGAAGAAAAAGGATCAAATTGCTCTTGATGAAGAAATGGCTAGAAATCTTGAAGCTCAAATACAAGCTGAACTTATTGAAGAAGAAAGGCTTGCAAGGAAAAAGGAGGATGAAGCCAACATAGCTTTGATTGAATCATGGGATAACACACAAGCTATGATGGAGGCAGATTTTGAATTAGCTCAGAAGCTACAAGCAGAAGAACAAGGAGAGATAACCATTGAAGAAAGATCAAGACTGTTTGTAGAGCTCATGAACAAAAGAAAGAAACACTTTGCAAAGCTTAGAGTTGAAGAGAAAAGAAGAAAGCTACCAACTAAAGCACAAAAGAGAAATCTAATGTCTACCTATCTCAAAAACATGAGTGGATATAAATATAATCAGTTGAAGAACAAGAGCTATGATGAGATCTAGAAGTTGTTTGATAATGAAATGAAGAGGGTAAATACTTTTATTCCTATGGATTCAGAGGTGGTGAAAAGCAAAAAAGGAATAGAAGAAAGTTCTAAAAGAACAGAGGATAAACTTGAATCTGATAAGTCAAAGAAGGCAGAAAGTAGTGAAAAGAAAGCTGAAGGCAGCAGAAAGAAATCAATTGGTAAGATAAAGATTAAGGTTGAACCGAACAACCTTATTTATTACACATTATTAATATACAAGTGAAACAAGCTAATAGGAGAAAAAGCCACAATTAATACTTATGAGCTTTAAAGAAAACTAACTATTCCACGCTTAATATCATGAGTTATACTCGACTCTATCATTTCTCGTTCTTCACAATTTAAAATCTCTAAGAAAGAGACTCGCAAATGCTTAGCCTAGCGAATTAAGATCGGCACTTTAACATGTCACATAGACTGGCAACAATCTTTATTCTAATAAATTGAGTTCGGCATAATGGATAAGCCTACATAAGACTATAAACAAACTAGATTTAAATATGTTAAGGAAAAAGCTAAGGTATAAAACCGTTTGGATCAAAATTTATTTCTCGTTCTCACCTTTATTTGTGTCATAACACTTATTTAATCACTTTATCATTTTTTTGGCACAATTTTTTTTAAAATTTTTGCTATTTTCACATAAATCACATATTTTTGGTGGAAAAACGGATTACGTGAGAACAACGGCTGCAGGTATAATCAAATTGATAGATTCCCCCCATACTAATCGATCTATTGTACAAGATTCCCCTCATACTAACCGATTTATTGTAAGAAGACAACTAGTACGTTTTGTTTAGTTGCTAACCGATCTATTGTACAAGCTATGAGAACCGATCTATCAAGTTTTTTATGTCAACCGAACTATCAAGTTTTGAGAACCGATCTATTGTGCAAACTCTAACGATCTACTGAACCGATCTAATAACTTCAGTTGGAACCGATCTATCACAAACTAATCTATCACAAACCCAAACCGAGTCAACTCGGTATTTACCGAGTTGACCTCAGGACTGAGTCAAGTCTCAAAAGGTCAAAAGAAAATGGGACAAAAATGACGAGGAAAAGACATACTCGATCCTATCCATAACCATTATCTATAACAACCTCAAACCAACATCAAACTACAACTGATTACAATAGCCTCAATATCAAATCCAACATCCCTAACCCACTCCCATCTTTCTCAAACGCACAATCACACCAATAATTATCTCATCTCCTTTCAAGACTCGAACAAGAAACAAGTAAAAAACAAAATCTCAGATTTGCGTTCTTGGTTTTAAACCAAAATCTTTAATGATTTAACACGAGTTCATCATTGATATGTGAGAAGAAAGACCTCTCTTTTTATATCTGAAAATAAAGAATGAACTTTAACAAAAATGTTATATTCATTTCTTTGTTTCAGTTGATACACAATACAAGAATCATATACCTACCCGAGACCTTCTTAAAGATCTTAAAGATACACGGTTCATTTGTGGTTTTTAATAACCCATTGACTTCGCGGCTTTTAGCTTGTTAAAGAAAAGGTGTGGTGAATGATGGTATTTGATGGAAGAATAAGGGAACATATTTGGTTTTGGGGTGAGTAAAATATGTGACTGCGTTTTCTATAGTGTGGGAGGATTAGGGTTAAGTGGAGAATTAGTAGGGATTGGTATATTTATATCTCTAAATGGGTTATGCATATGGGTGTTGGGCCAAGGCTTAACAAAAACACATGGGCCAAGTGTTGGGACTTAAAGACTTTAAGATGATTCTTAGAGTTACTACTGCTCAGGTGTATATTAGTGGTGTCAAGCATAACTTAGTACGGTTGGTGATACTAATGACAATTATGCTAAGTAGTTAGTACTAGTAGTATAAAGTTACTACTGCTAGTTACTACTGTTAGTATAATTTAGTACTGTTAGTATAAAGTTACTGCTGCTAGGTGAAGTTAAGACTGCTCAGAGTTGAAGACTGAAATATATGCTAAGTAGTTAGTGCTGCTAGTAGTAAAGTTAAGACTGCTAGTACACAGTTACTACTGTTAGTATATATTAGTACTGCTAGTACTAATGTTACTACTGCTTATGTTTATTAGTACTGCTGGTACAAAAGTTAATGTTGCTGGATTACAACTGCTAGAAGAGTTACTACTGTCAGAAGGATAAAGATGAGTAAAGAGATAAGGATTGTTTGGAGAACAAGAATACTTACAAAGATAAGTATTGAGTTATTTTTGTAAAAGATATGTATAATGTATTTGTTTAAGAGATTACGTTTGCTTTTAGAAAAGATCATGATATCTTAGGAAAGTATTGTAAGCCTTATAGGACTCCTTGGTGTATAAAAGGAGGTCCTAGGGTATAAAATTCAAGGTATCAAAAATGAGTCATTGTCATAGCTTCAAGGTTGTAAACCCTAACACTATTAAAGAGTGTTCGTATTAATATATTAAAGCTTATTGTTTTGGTTATATTTCTGTTTGTCAAACATACATTGTTGTTATTCTTTTAAGTGGTATAAACTAGATTCTGCATAGTTTATATCATATACACAAAGTTTCATTCTTAGTACCTTTGGATTTATCCAAGGATACTAAACCTTACATCAAGCTAAGGAGTTAAAGATCTATTCATTGGGATCAACAAGTGGTATCAGAGCTTGTTGTGAAGCTTTGAATAAGAAGAAATCAACAACACATACTAGATCTAATTCTCAGTGATAAGATGGAGGCAGGAACTACTTCTACAAATCTGACTACAAAACTCCCTATCCTCAACCCAGGGGATTATGATCTCTGGTTGATGAGGATAGGAAACAATTCGACTCATGACTGATTTACTCCCTTAGGAAGTAAATTAAAATGGGTAAAAAGTACTTAAGAGAACTGTTGGAGAAACTGATCAGGAATATGAACCTACTACTGCAGAAGAAAAGCATGACATGAGGAATGAGATGAAAGCTAGAGTAACTCTATTGATGGCACTCCTAAATAAGGATCAACTAAAGTTCCATTCATATAAAGATGCAAAATTGCTCATGGAAACCATTGAGAAGATGCATGGAGGAAACAAGGAATCCAAGAAAGTTCAGAGAACTCTACTCAAACAACAATATGAGAACTTTGCAGGATTGAGTTCAGAAATAATAGACCAAACTTTTGATAGGTTGCAAAAACTTATCACTCAGTTGGAAATTCAAGGCGAAGTTATTACACAAGAGGACATGAACTTAAAACTGTTGAGAAGTCTTCCATCTGAATGGAAGACTAATGCTTTGATCTGGAGGAACAAACAGGAAATAGAGACCATCAGTTTGGATTACTTATATAATAACTTGAAGATATATAAACCTAAAATCTCAGAATCATCAAGTACAAGTTAAAATCCACAAAACATGGCTTTTGTGTCCTCCAACAGCACTAACAGCAATAAACAGACAATGAAGCAAGATAATACTGCTTATGGGAGTTAGTGCTGCGCATACTAATGTATCCTACATCTGGTTACAACCTTTGTGTGCTCGTTGATCTATGTCTTTCCTAGCTTGTCAGCCCTATCTCCTTCAACTTTCACAGAGATCTAGAAACAATTAATACTGATGACTAAAAGAAAAGATTTACATTGGGAGATGGCCATGCTGATAATTCCAGCTAGGACGATTTCTTCCATAAGACAGGCAGGAAGTCGATGCTAAAGGTTCAAAGAAGTTGGATTTGACTGGTTCTAACAGTGGAGTGCTATAATGTTATAAATATGGTCCTTTGCAAGAGAATGTTAAAGTTCTAAAAATTAGGAAAGTTAGGGGAATAGAGAATTATTTTAGAAGAACTGTGACAGTGGAAACTCCCACTAAAAATGCTTGGTTGTCAAGACGGACATTGGAGGGTTATGACTGCCTGCTTCCCCAAGCTGAGGAAGCGCATCTACAAACTTTTGCAATTTTGCACTACATCTTCACGGAAGTTCTTCTAGTTTAGATTCTGGGGTAGATTCTGGTTCTAATATGTGTAAAAGCTTATGCTCTCTTAAAGAACAAACTGATAGTTTGTCTTCAGATACAAAAAGTATCAATTTAATTTTAGTATCTTATAGGAAGGTTTAGAATAGTAGAAGCACTAGTACTAGCTCACTATAAGAAAAAATGAGACTGTGTTTGAAGAAAGCATTAATGTTATAAAACTTGAAGTCAAATAAGAGACAACTGCTTTAGTTGAAACAAAAAAAAAACTGGAAAAAAAAGCATTAAATGAGAGAGATAAATTAATAATACTAACTTAGAGAAGTTTCAAAATTCATCTAAATCTTTGAATAATTTGCTGGAAAGTCAAGTTATTGACAAGTTTAAAACTGGACTAGGATATAATGCAGCTTCTTCTACTGCAGCTTCTCCTGCAGTAGAAAGCTTTGTGAATTCATCTGAGATGTTAGAAAATCAGGAGAATAATAAGTCCAAATCTGATAAGGGATATCTGCTGTACCCTACCTTTTATCAGGGAATTCATACCTCACAAACATGGATCTAACAGTTATGATGAAATAGTAAAAGTGAGGCTATGGATGTTACTTCTATTGTGTACACCTAGAATTGTTTAAGTCAGTTGAGTCAAAGTATGAGTGCTAGTGTCATAAAAATAATGGTGATGCAGTAAAACCTAAAACTGTTAGGATGAACAGCTTTAGACCTCCAGTCATTGAGGATTGGAATTCTGATGATAAAAGTGAGGTAGAAATTATACCTAAGGATAAAACTTGTTAGTTACTAGCAACTGAAAAGATATAAACTTAATAAAAGTCTGTTAGGGGGAATCAGTATGAGAAGGTAAAAACAGTCTATAACATAACAAACCAGATCCTAAATAGAACCAAAGAAATTGGAATAATCTAATGTCTTAAAGACTAGGAAGTGACTTTAAAATGATTAATAAAGCTTGTTTTGTTTGTGGTAGGTTATTGTGACATTTTCATTATGTGTTTAATAATGTGATAAAAAAGGTTATAAGACCAGTGTGGAAACAACTCAAGAAGGGTGAAATCACAGAATTTTTGCTAATAAAATGATCACCCTCACCCTAATAGAAGAGTAGTCCAAAGCAGTATTAACAAGGTCTGGCTATATTAATTTGTGGTGAAGTTTTAATACTGCTGGTTGTAAGTGTTAATATTGCTGTAGACAGTTTAATATGCTGGCTCAAAAAAAAAAAAACCAAACTATGAATATCCTAGTCAATATTCAAATGCTTAGAATGGGATATTCACAAATTCTAAGGCAGTCAACAAGTATTCAGATACAAAAATAGTATTTTCAATAGTAAGGTGACTAATGTTTAGGGTGTTATTAATAAGATACTACTGTTAGGGACTAGAGCAGAAGTCAGTGAAGAGAAGGGAAAATGGGTTACTGCTGTTAAGGCCTTAGATTGCTGGGTTTGGAAAGCCAGAAAATTAGTAGGGCATCAAATACTTTCAAGACATATTCTTACATTGATAAACGAGGACATATCTAAGTCGATAATGGCTTGGATCCCCCAAAAGAGTCTAGTCTTTTATTTTTATGTGCAGGGGTTCCCACAGCTGTATGTAGTAAAGGTAATAAGGATTTATTGACAGTGGTTTTGCTATAGGAACTTGGACTGTAACAAATGGCTATCTTATGAGTATGAAGTTGTTGGATGGTGATTTGTTTCCGGGGGTGGTGGGGTGATAAGGTTGATTTTATGAAAAGGTAAACATACAATAACAAGAACATTGGGATTTGATAAGATGTGTATTTTGTAAGGAGCTTACGTATACTTGTTTAGTGCTGTCACAATACGTGACAAAAAGAATATGTTCTTTTACTGAAACTGATGTCTTGTCTTATCTTCTGACTTTAAGTTACTTGATGAAAGTAAGTCTTGCTGGAGTTCAGAAGGATAAAAACTATATGGTGTTGACCTAAAGAGTGGTGTTTACACTAATAAGGTTTAACTTGCCTCTTTGCTATGGCACAATTAATGATCCAAAATTTTGGCAGAGGGGCTTGGTTACCTAAACTTTTTAAAAACATGAATATATAAAACTTTTGTGATGGGAAACCTTGTTAGAGGTTTGCTTTAAAGATCTTTGAAAATGACCCATTCTTGTGTTGACTTGTCTTGAAAGTGAATACACCATAAGCCTCTGTAAGACCAAATTGTGAAAATCTCAGTCAGAACCTTACATATTGCTTCATATGGACCTAATTTGGTCTATTACAAATGTTAAGAGTAAAATGAAAGAATCAAATGCTTGTTGTCATGATGACTTTAGTAGATTTTCTTGGGTAGTTCTTTTATGGCCATAAGGAGGATACTAGTGGGCATATTTAATGACATTTTACAAACATAGAAAAAAAAAACAAAATCAACTAGTCATAAAGTAAAAAGTTATCAGGTCGTGACAATGGAAACTGAGTTCAAAAATAGTGTAAGACTTGGTTCTGTGATATAAAGGGTATTAAACGAGGGAATTCAGTTGTTGGCCAGGATTCTCCTTAGACGTTCGGTGTTGCTGAGAGGAGGAATAACACACTGATAGAGGCATGTAAGAACTATGTTAGTTAACTCTATATTCTCCAACCACCTTTTGGGCTAAAGCAGTTAATTATGCTGTATGGGCTAAATAGGGTCTTAGTCATTATGCCTCATAACACAAGGACATCTTATGAATTATTTCGTGGAAGAACCTATGATTGATTCATAAAACCTTGTTGGGTGGTCCTGTTACCATCTTATAATACAGGGATCTCTAGCACCGTTTGATGAAAAGCTGATGAGGGGATTTTTCTTTGTTGGGTACTTGTATTCGCAAAGGCCATAGAGTATTTAACAAAGAGGCCCAGGATAGTTGAAAGGACCTTAAACATTATGATTTCTTGAATTAACACCTAATGTGATAGGAATAAGACCAGTCTGGCTTTTTGATGTTTGATTCTTTGAACAATATCCTATGAACTATTGCCAGTTTTTACTTGGGAATACAAATTACATGGTATTGAAGAAACTAGAGATAACATTGTTACAGGCCAAGCTGAGAAAAAAAACAGACAGAACTGAACAGAATTCATCCTAATACATTTTTACACGAACGGATCTATTAATCTCTAAAGCGGTTTCCTAAGGAGTAGTAAAGAAGATCTCTGGAATGAAGCTTACAGTATGTGGATGAAAGTGGAGCTTTAGATAAGACGTGAGGAGGGATATCAAGCACAAGAAGTGAGTTTGTAAAGGCTACTTCAACAAGAAAAGCAGTCTGTACATCCTAACAGACTATATATTATTACTGTCAGTAATCTTGTTTAGCTACTGTTAGACCATCTAGTTATGATAATGAGCCATCATCACCAGTTTAATTCATTTGTGGAACATATTTTGAAAGATTTTCTCCTTTCAAAAATGCATTTACACTTCCACTTGTTTCAAATGTGACTCCAATAGATGATACTGGAATTTTTGGTAATGCTTATGATGATGAAGATGTGGGTGCAGAGGCTGACCTCAACAACTTGGATAATCCATGATGTCAGTTTATTCCACAACAGAATGCCAAGATCTTCTCTAAATACCAGATAATTAGAGACTTTAATTTGCTATTCAAACCCGGAGATGACAGCTTTCTGTATGAACATGCTATGGTATGCTACATTAATAAGCAGAGAGAGAAACACATCACAAAGATTATCAGAATGGCTTTATTTGCTGTGTTTTCTATCTCAAATGGAACCTAAAAAAAGTGATTCACAGCTCTGGAAGATCAAGCTGGATTGAAAGCAATGAAGAGGAGTTCTACCAATTTCAACTTCAGAAGGTTTGGATACTGGTTGATCTTACCTAACTGGTAAGAGGGCCATTGGAAACATAATTGGGGTTTTAGAAAACAAAAGGATGAGAAGGAGATTGTCAGTGAAGAAAACAAGGAGATTGTTGCACAAGGTTATACCTAGAAGAAGGAATTGATTTTATGATGAGGTTTTTGCTCCTTTTTGCTTAAAATAGAAGCATCAAGGGTATTTTGGCTATGATCATTTTATGGGGGTTATTGTGTACCAGTTGGATGTAAAGAGTGCTTATTATATGGTACTATTGATAAGGAGGTATATGTTTGCCAACCTCCTAGTTTTGAAGATCCACGGTTTCATGACAAAGTGTATAAGGTAGAAAAAGCTTTATATGGTCTACATCAAGCTCCTAGAGCCTGGTATGAGACCTTGTCTACCTATTTAAATGAAAATGGATTTAGAAGAGGATAAGACTTTATCATCAAGGGGACACAAGGTGATATCTTGTTAGTACATGTGTATGTTGATGATATAATCTTTGGGTTCACAAAGAAGTCTTTATGTGATCAGTTTGAAAGTTTGATGCACAAGAGATTCCAGATGAGTTCTATGAGGGAACTCACTTTCTTCTTAGGATTACAAGTACAACATATGGAGGATGGAATCTTCATTAGCCAAGACAAATATGTGGCTGACAAATTGAAGAAGTTTGATGAAGACAGCAAGCACTCCCATGGAACCTAACAAGGCATTAGTCAAGGATGAAGAAGCTGATAGTGTGGATGTTCATTTATACAGATCAATGATTGGATATTGTGTATATAGCTTCTTAGGCCAAACATAATGTTTGCTGTTGTGCTTGTGCATGGTTACAAGTTACTCTCCTATAATGTCACATATTCCATGTTTGATATGTCTTTAGCTTACTTGAAAAGGTCAACTAAATTGGGGCTTTGGTTTAGAGATTCACCATTCTGACTTGGAAGCTTTTTTTTGATAGTGATTACTGTTGGAGCTAGCTTGACAGGAAAATCTCACACACCAGGAGATTGTCAATTTTTGGCCAAGAGGTTGATTTCATGGCAATGTAAGAAGCAGACTATAGTTGCAAATTCTACTACTGAAGTAGAGTATGTTGCTGTACTAACTTCTATTGGGAATGTGTTATGGATTAAAATCAGATGGCTTGACTATGGATTCAAATTCTACCACACCAAGTATTTACATTGATAATAAAAGCACCAATGTGTATTATGAAGAATCAGTATTTCTCACTCTAAAACAAAGCACATAGAGATAAGGCACCATTTCATCAGAGATTGTTATGAGAAGAAAGTTGGATTCAAGTTGATTAGATTCCCACAGACCACATGTTGCAGATCTTATCATAACGTTTTGATGTTAGCAGGTATAACTTTCTAATTCGCTAGCATGCGGATTACTTAATTCTGAAAAGCATTATTTAAGGGGGATGGATAATGTTTTTGGATAAAGTTCTTTACTCTTTATTCATGGTTATGATAAATATGGATTTTCATGAATTCTCAATTGTTCATCTCAGTCTTTTCTAGTGTGCTTGTGACAGAATAGAGGCATGTGGTTGTTATAATTGGAAGACAGAGTTTAATACTGTTAGTTATTCTCTTAGTCACTGTTGGGCTTAGTTTTATGCTGTAAAAGTTGTATGCTAGGAAATCATTAGAGCCAAAGTTATAACAGTGAGCAACTTCTTACCCCTTGACGCATTTTTGAGGGGTGGTCCAATTGAAAATGATGAATATGTGATTAAAACTACTGCAGGTAGATTGGATTGAAGGGTAGAACATCCATTGATCCCCAACCACATCACATTTACTCAACTCTAAATAAAGAAACCAATCTTGGTTCCATCATCATATCCAACCCAAAAAAAGACCACAAACCTAGGAGAGCATACTAACCAACAGATGATTCGTAGTTAAGTGGACTATTAACCTTGTTATAGTGCGACTGGTTATAAGGATGGAGACAGAATTGGAAGGGGCTTATTTTGCCACTACGGTACTTTAGTAGAGGCAGAGAAGGATAGTGGTATTAGAATAGGACCAAGCCATGGCAAACATTAATGAGTCAAATCCTTAGGGGAACTGATTTAGGCAATGGTTCTTGGTGCCAAGATTCATATTATGAGGGGCAAAAGGCTCAAACTTGGTCTGAGGATGCATCTAAATAGTCCATTGATCCACCTCTCTTCTAGAGGTTAACACTTGAGAAGTGGGGGAGGGAAAATATATAACTATTGAAATTGATGATCTTTGTACAAAATTGTAGATTTGGTAAGCAAAAAGATTGTGAGATTATTTCGTGAGTTGAAAAAACCGAATAGGAGATGTGTGAATATAAAAAACAGAAATGAGAGCTATGTGTCGAGAAAACTAATTGATGATAGAAGTCTTTTTGGAAAGATTTAAAGTATTGCTGAGTATCAAACTTAATAGTTGTTAGCCTTAGGTTAATGTGGAAATGCAGTGATGTTGCGAAAGCATAAAGTTTCTATTGCTGGTATACATTAATGCTGCTAAGCATAAAGTTTTACTTGCTGGTATATTTATGCTGCTACGCTTATGTTGATTGTGTTGAGTTATTACTTGCCAGGTTAACTTATATGTTAGGGCATAACATAGTGCTATCAGTTTAAGTTAATGCTGTTAGGCATAATTTAGTGCTGTCAGTTCAAGTTATGTCTGTTGAGGGTGTGTGATTTTATAAAACTTTGATCAGGATTTACATGCGATATCTTTACTTCGATTTCAATCCATTCAAACGCTCTCTAAATCGTTAACCCTAATCTCAAATTTATTTTAATCATCAAAACACAAAACAATGTCAACCTAACTTTTCTTGACATCACAAATGGTTGAGTCTTGGAAAAATTGCTGAAAGTGTATGGTTTCATGAATTTATTGATTGTCTGAATGCTAACCAATTCATTATGCTTTAATTGTCAATCTTACTTATTACATACTCTTGCATTTGGAATAGTTCTGGGCATAAGTAAAGATAAGACGGTTAATGGAAGATACTAGTTAACAAGCATGTGATTAAGAAGAAGGGTGAATCATAACAGAGAAAGCATTCGAGTGATCTTAATTTAAAAAGATGCATGTGGTATTGATTGGTTTGCCAACTGTACTATCTTTTGAAGAATGCGAGGTTTAGGGTATGAAAAACCTTTAAAAGCTTACATTTTAATAAAGCTTTTCTTTTCTCCATAATGGAAGTTCTATTCAATACCCATTATGCAAATGCCTTCGTGCACAAGACCATGCATGGAACGAATTCGCAGTAGTACTATGTGCCTCTTCTATAATGCTTGGCCACAAACCAAAAATTTAATCTGTCAAGGACATTTTTGATGCTCTATGGTTTAAAGCCAGTTAGAGGAGGGGTTAAATTTCTCTGTAACTATGATTTGTCAAGTGTTAATTAATCAACAGCTTGGTGATCTTGTCACCTCACTCACTAAGATTTATGTTAACCCTTTCACATTTAAAGAAGAAAATCTTTGCCAACATGAGAAGAGAGGAAAAGGAATTTTCTATGAGAGAATAACACCCTGTTTGTCAACAATGATGGTTAAGTAATCAAGCAGAGGGTGTAGATCAGGCATTCTACAGCTTACAACAGACACATTACTATTCAACATTACATTAAAACCGAAGAATCCCCGTTAGAAGGATCGCAGAACAGATACTACAGTTACACCCTAGTTAATTCTACTTGCTGATGTACCAAATGAGCAGAGTTTGTTGCCTACACATTCAATGCTCATCTCATTGGAGAGGATAGATTGAAACTTCCTGATTCGATGTATATGTGTGCCCAAATTTTCTGAGAGAGTCATTGGCAGAAACTACTAAGACAAACTCAAGCTCAGGAAATCATAAACATTTTAAGTGAGAGTTAATAAGTTGAGAAGAAAACTGGGTTAAGAACTTTATAAATTTAGAGATGTACAAGGTTGGTGTCCAAGAGCAGTAGATTACTCAGATGATGAAGTTTGGGTGCTAGGTGGATGCTTCAATCAGGGGAGGAGTATTGAAGACATTGACAAGGATTGTGATGTTTTTTAGTTAATGCAAACCCAGGGAGGGGGCATGCCCCCCCCCCCCCCCTGGGGTGGGGGGCTGGATTGCAGAAAGTTTTGATACAGATGCTCTTATGGTAATGAATAGTTTTTGCTGAAAATGATATGATTGAAAAAGACCAAGATGTGATTCCTAAAGAAATTTGTACTGTGCTCACTCTATCTATGATGTGTCACCACCTGTATACTGAAGTTAGCGATTACCTTAGCTTAAAATTGCTAAAATTGAAGGTGAAAATATTTAAGGTTATGTAAAGAGCCAGTCAGAGTACAACCCAACAACAACCTTCACTATTTAAAGCTAAGCATTACATTTTGAGATGTTGGTGAACGCACTACAAGAACACAAACACTTAGATTTCTTCAAGCATCAAGGGATAAGGGACAGCTATAATAGATGAACTGAAGTGCATTGGAAGAAAAAGGATCCAAATCTGCTCTATTGATGAAGAGAGACTAAAATGGCTAGAATCTTGAAGCTCAAAATAACAAGCTGAAATCATTGAAGAAGAGAGGCTTGCCAGGAAAAAGGGAAGATTAAGCCAACATAGCTTTGAAGTGATATCATAGGATAACACACAGTATGTTGGAGCAGTTTTAAATTAGTCAGTCGGTACAAGCCGAATAACATGGAGAGATAACCATTGAAGAAGAAGATCAAGATGTTTGTGGAGCTCATAAAAAAAGAAAGTAACACTTTACAATGCTTAGAGCTATAAAGACGAAAAGAGAAAAGCCACCACTAAAGCTCAAAAGAGAACTCTAATGTTTACTATTCTCAAAACATAGGTGGATATAAAATTAATCAGTTAAGAGAAAGAGCGATGGATAAGATCAGAAGTTGTCTGATAATGAAATGAAAGGAGGGTTGTAGATTTACTTTTATTCTGTGGATTCATTGGTGATGAAAAGAAAGAGGAATAGAGGATGAACTTGGATTGATAGACAAAGAAAGGCAGCGAAAGTAGTGAAAAAAATCTAAAGGCAAGCAGACAAGGAATCAATTGGTAGAAAAGATCAGGGAAAGAGAGAAAAAGAATTCTTCTAAAAGACAAAGAATAGATGGATGATAAAGAGCAGATGAGATGACGAAGCTAAAAAGATGATGAAGTGAGGATGAAAACGCCCTTATGGAGGGAGTAAGTTGACTAAGTAAAATAGCTAATGTTGTATATCCTCTAGTAACCAACTCCAATATAATTGTTGGGATATAAGTTTGTTAAAGAAGGACAGAATGGATTCTATCACTTGATAAGAGTGATGGAAGTTCAAATAGATATTCAGCAATGTATAGGTGCTTCAGAAACATAGTAGGAGAAGATTTTTAGGACTTTGGAAGTTGGTTTAAAAAACTAAACATGGATCCAAGAAGAGGATGATTATGAAAAGTGTTCTGGGGTGGATAATTTGAAAAGGTAATGTTTGTCCTGGACATAAAGATGTGAATAAGGAGGATCATAAAGGGTAAATTTGTTTTTGGTAAAAAAAATCCAATAGTGACTGCTTGGAAGTGTTGACTTTAGTGGGTAACTTTGGTGAGATTTCAATATAACATTTTATGTTAGTTGCAATGAGATTTCCCTCACACAATAACAAATCAAACAAATATGTCAACTAGAAACTTCAAGTTGATTCATGGAATGAGAGTTGTAACAATTACTCAAGCTTATGGTAAAGCAAAAAAAAGGGTCAATGAAGTGTTTGAATGCATCTTCCTGATAGTGATGAAGACTTTTAATGAAGAAACTTGAAGATTCAGAAGATAAACATCAAGTTTAGGGGAGGATTGTTGGGACTTAAAGACTTCAAGATGATTCTTAGAGTTACTACTGCTCAGGTATATATTAGTGTTGTAAAGCATAACTTAGTACTGTTGGTGATACTAATGAAAATTATGCTAAGTAGTTAGTACTGGTAGTATAAAGTTACTACTGCTAGTTACTACTGCTAGTTACTACTGTTAGTATAATTTAGTACTGTTAGTATAAAGTTACTGCTGCTAGTTGAAGTTAAGACTGCTCAGAGTTGAAGACTGAAATATATGCTAAGTAGTTAGTGTTGCTAGTAGTAAAGTTAAGACTGCTAGTACACAGTTACTACTGTTAGTATATATTAGTACTGCTAGTACTAATGTTACTACTGCTTATGTTTATTAGTACTGTTGGTACAAAAGTTAATGCTGCTGGATTACAACTGCTAGAAGAGTTACTACTGTTAGAAGGATAAAGATGAGTAAAGAGATAAGGATTGTTTGGAGAACAAGAATACTTACGAAGATAAGTATTGAGTTATTTTTGTAAAAGATATGTATAATGTATTTGTTTAAGAAATTACGTTTGCTTTTAGAAAAGATCATGATATCTTAGGAAAGTATTGTAAGCCTTATAGGACTTCTTGGTGTATAAAAGGATGTCCTAGGGTATAGAATTCAATGTATCAAAAATGAGCCATTATCATAGCTTCAAGGTTGTAAACCCTAACACTATCAAAGAGTGTTCGTATTAATATATTAAAGCTTATTATTTTGGTTATATTTATGTGTGTTAAACATTCATTACTGTTATTCTTCTTAGTGATATAAACTAGATTCCGCATAGTTTATACCATACTCTCAAAGTATCATTCTTAGTACCTTTGGATTTATTCAAGGATACTAAACCTTACATCAAGCTAAGGAGTTAAAGATCTATTTATTAGGATCAACAGACTAGATGCATTCATGATTGATATACGTGTTTATAATATATATTATGTATATTACAATAAGAGACTTATATTAATACTTATATAAGCTACTTTTGATTTTCAGATTTTGTCATGTCGGATTCGGAGCATTTCACTGTCACTTACATATCCATATCTAGTGATGATGGATCATTGGATGTATGATCTCCATGAGTCATTGTATTAGGATATGATGGACTGCTCATGATGCCAGAGGACCCATATGCATATGTAAAGGCCGCTATGTAGGAGCCACCTCTACCAGATTTTGTTCCTGAGCTTGTATACCTAGAGTTTATGCCACCTGAGGATGATGTGCTTCTAGCTAAGGAGCAGCCACTGCCTGCTGTTGTCTCACCCACTGCTAATTCACCGAGATATATTACTAAGTCTGGTCCCAAGGAGGATCCGGAGGAGGAGGATGATGAGGATCCTAAGGAGGATCTAGCTGATTATCCCACTGACAAAGATAATGATGAGGAGGAGGAGTCCGCTGGAGATGATGTTGATGACAAGGAGGATGAAAACGAGGATGAGGGGGAGGAGGAGCACCTGGCTCTATCCGACTCCGTCCTACCACCCGCATAACATACCATTGCTAGGATGTCTATCCGAGCTCAGACACCTATACCATTCCCGTATGAGGCAGAGGTTGACAAACTACTTGCCATATTTACTCTGATATCATCACCACTCACCCTATTATCCTCCCTACTACCTCAGATTCCCTCACCACCACTACCAGTATCATCATCATTACCTATATCACCTCCACCACTACCTGTTAGTCCTACTCATCTATTAGGCTACAGAGCTGCTATGATCCGGTTAAGAGCCGAGTCACCATCTACTTCCCATCCACTACCACTACCACCACCTATTGTACTTCCACATATCAGGGCATTTATGGCCATGATGAGAGCTGTTGCACCATCCACCTACATCTTAGCATCTCGATCAGAGACACCACCATCAGGGACACCACCACTTTTACCTATACCATTACCTACATCATCACCACCTTTGCTTCTACCCTTTACTGATTGTAGAGCGAATGTTCCCAAGGTTACGTTACCGCCTCAGAAGAGGTTATGCATTACTCCCGGCCCTAGATATAAGATTGAGGAGTGTTCATCTGCTCCTACTGCTAGGCCTACTGGAGTCTTTAGAGTAGATTATGGTTTTGTTGGCACTCTGGATTCCGAGATTAGACGTGACCCAGATAGGGAGATAGGTTACGGGATTACTGACATCTGGGTGGATCCAGATGAGATTGTAAAGAAGATACTAGCGACTGATGTGGCAAAGTTGGGTCAGAGGATGACAGATTTTATCACTACTATTAGGCAGGATACATATGAGATTTATGGGAGACTTGACGATGCACAGGATGATAGATCACTTTTACCTATACCATTACCTACATCATCACCACCTTTGCTTCTACCCTTTACTGATTGTAGAGCGAATGTTCCCAAGGTTACGTTACCTCATGGGAGACTTGACGATGACAGGATGATAGATTACGTTGATGATGCGGTAGCTCCAAACTTGTACGACGTTACACGATAGGCGCTCCATGCCTTGACTGATGACTTATGGAGAATGAGGCCAGAGGTCTTTCATGAGGCTTGGTTACAGTCGAATGGATGCCGTGATTATTTGGGCCGCTCTAAGGTTAGGCACTAGGTCATACGTTTGAGCACTAGCAGATTGAGATAGAGAATTTTGCAGGCAGTAGACCGTAGTTGACGACACACCTTTGCAGAGGCACTGACTCTGCGTGAAGGGACATTACAGGACTTAGATGGTTAGCATTCGAAGCTCAGCAGAGACCTGGTAGGGTCCAGCAATCCTGATGTACCGGAGGCAGGCCCGATAGTAGTTCTAAGATCTGGTTATGTCTTAGTTATGTTTTATAGCCTACTAAGTATTATGAGGTAACTTTCGGCTAGTAAGTCTCTAGGTTTTATTTTCATTTTGTAACCTAATGGTAGTGATCATTTTGTAACCAATCCGGTCATGTATGTTTTCCATATTATATATGGAATGGATGTATTATGTCATGTTTGTAATCGAATTTTTTATGAATGAATGTCTATTTAGCTACACCATTGTTAATTTCAATTCAGTTGTATATTTCACTGTGTGATGTGATCTCACTTTATTTATTGTGTATATGTCATGTCACGGTTATGATTTGTTATGAAATCTAATGGGTATTATATTTTCTTGCGATTTGAAGAAAATGCCTCTAAGGAAAGCACCCAAAACCATAACCACATGATCAACACTAGCCACAACAACCACCACCACTACTCCTGTGACTGATGAGCAACTTAAGACATTAATTGCCCAAGGAGTTGATGATGTGTTGGCAGAACGTGATGCCACCAGAAGCAGAAATGGCGAAGACAGCCATGATTCTGGAACGGGTATAAGGAGACAAGCTCATCTTTCTCGTGAGTGCACTTACCCAGATATCATGAAATGCAAACCCTTATATTTTAAGGGTACTGAAGGAGTTGTCGAGTTGACTCAGTGGTTTGAAAGAATGGAAACTATGTTTCGTATAAGCAACTGCACTGTGGAAAACCAAATCAAGTTTGCCACTTGTACTCTTTTTGGAAGTGCTCTAATGTGGTAGAACTCCTACGTTAGGACTGTTGGTCATGATGTTGCGTATGTAATGACTTGGACAAACCTGAAAAAGATGATAACCGACAAATACTGCCCAAAGGGCAAGATTAAGAAGCTGAAGGTTGAGATGTGGAATCTGAAGGTTAAAGGTACCGATGTGGTAAGCTATAACCAACATTTTCAGGAACTGGCATTGATGTATGCTAGAATATTTCCTGAAGAGTCGGATAAAATTAAGAGGTATGTCAGTGGTTTGCCCGACATGATTCACGGAAGTGTAATGGCATCTAAGCCAAAGACCATGCAGGATGCAATTGAATTTGCAACTGAGCTGATGGACAAGAAGATCTGCACTTTTGCTGAACGTCAGACAGAGAACAAGAGAAAGCAAGATGATAACCACCAACAACCACAACAACAACAAAACAAGAGGCAGAACACTGGCCGAGCCTACACTGCAGGATCTGGTGAGAAGAAGCCATACGGGGGATCTAAACCCCTATGCGCTAAATGCAACTATCACCATGATGGTCCATGTGCTCCCAAATGCCACAAGTGCAACCGAGTTGGCCATCTGGCTCGTGACTGTAGGAGTACCGCCAATGCCAACACTGCTAACAACCAAAGGGGCACTAGGGCAGGTCAGAAACCCACTTGCTATGAATGTGGAGCCCAGGGACACTTCAAGAGGGATTGTCCAAAGTTGAAAAACAACAACCGCGGTAACCAAGCTGGAAATGGCAATGCTCTAGCGAAAGTGTATGCGGTAGGCCGTGCAGGGACAAACCCCGACTCCAACGTCGTGACGGGTACGTTCCTTCTAAACAACCGCTATGCTTCTGTCTTATTTGATACTGGTGCCGATAGAAGCTTTGTGTCTACTGCATTTAGCTCCCAAATTGATATCACACCAACTGCATTAGATCACTATTATGACGTTGAACTAGCTGACGGGAGAATAATTAGGTTAAACACTATCCTTAGGGGTTGTACATTAAACTTCCTGAACCACCCATTCAACATAGACTTAATGCCTGTAGAACTTGGTAGTCTTGACGTCATTATCGGTATGGATTGGTTGGCAAAGTACCAAGCAGTCATCGTTTGTGCCGAGAAAATCGTTCGTATTCCCTAGGGAAATGAAACCTTGATTGTTCATGGTGACGGAAGCAACCGAGGGAACGAGACTCGATTGAACATCATCTCATGCACTAAGACGCAGAAGTACATGCTAAAAGGATGTCAGGTCTTTTTGGCACATGTTACTACAAAGGAGACTGAAGACAAGTCGGAGAAGAAGCGACTTGAGGACGTACCGATCATTCGAAATTTTCCTGAAGTATTTCCTGAGGATTTGCCGGGTCTTCCACCGACTCGACAAGTGGAATTTCAAATCGATTTGATACCTGGTGCTGCACCCGTAGCACGGGCACCTTATCGATTGGCGCCTTCCGAAATGAAAGAGTTGTCGGAGCAACTGAAAGAAATTTCTGACAAGGGCTTCATAAGACCCAGTTCCTCACCTTGGGGAGCTCCGGTCTTGTTTGTCAAGAAGAAGGATGGATCGTTTCGAATGTGCATCGACTACCGAGAGCTGAACAAGTTAACGGTGAAGAATCGTTATCCCCTCCCAAGGATCGACGATTTATTTGACCAACTACAAGGATCCAGTGTTTATTCTAAGATAGACTTACGATCAGGTTATCACCAACTTTGGGTACGAGAAGAGGATATTTCAAAAACGGCATTCAGAACTCGATATGGTCATTATGAGTTCCAAGTTATGCCATTTGGCTTGACGAATGCACCAGCGGTATTTATGGATCTCATGAACCGCGTGTGCAAGCCATTTTTGGATAAATTTGTGATTGTCTTTATTGACGATATCCTTATCTACTCCAAGAACAAGAAGGAACACGAAGAACATCTTAAGGCAATTATGGAATTGCTTAAGAAAGAAGAGTTGTACGCTAAATTCTTTAAATGCGAATTTTGGTTTCCCAAGGTATAATTTCTCGGACACGTGATTGATAGTCAAGGCATTCACGTAGATCCCGCCATGATCAAATCCATTAAATACTAGGCATCTCCTAAAACGCCAACGGAGATTCATCAATTTTTAGGTCTTGATGGGTACTACCGAAGATTCATCGAAGGATTTTCGAAGGATTTTCAAAGATCGCCATGCCAATGACCAAGCTTACTCAGAAGAAGGTCAAGTTCGTTTGGGGCGACAAACAGAGTCACGATTCATTGTTTTGCTTTTGATAGGAGCAGCAGCAGAAGTTTGTCTGTAGTGAGCACCAATTTCTGGCTTTACATGACGGGACGAGCAAGAATTTTCATCGGGCATATGCGATGCTTTTAAATCAAAGGTTTTGTGCGCTGTGTTGATGCAAAAGCGATAAGTTATTGCTTATGCATCACGCCAATTGAAAATTCATGAGAAGAACTATACGACTCATGATTTAGAACTTAGGAGCAGTAGTGTTCGCTCTCAAAGATATTGGTCTATACACTAAAAAAGAAGTCTGTATGGATCCAAGTTATCGCGTTTCACTGATTACAAAAAGAAGTTTACAAATATTCTTAATCAGAAAGAGTTGAACATGAGGCAACATCGTTGGTTAGAGTTGCTCAATGATTACGATTGTGAGATTCGTTCTCACCCGAGAAAGGCAAATGTTGTTGCTGATGCTTTGAGCAGGAAAGAACGAAATAAACCATTAAGAGTTCGAGCCTTAGTCATGACTATTGGCTTGGATCTTCCTAAGCAAATCTTGAATGCTTAGACTGAAGCACGGAAACCAGAGAACATCAAGAACGAAGATGTTGGAGGTATGTTGATTGAAAATTCTAAGGATCCAGAGAAACTTAGAACAGAAAAGTTGGAACCCCGCGCAGATGGAACCCTATGCTTAAATGGCAGGAGTTGGTTACCATGTTATGGTGATTTGAGGACTGTGATCATGCACGAGTCTCACAAGTCAAAATACTCTATTCATCCGGGTTCTGACAAGATGTATCAGGACATGAAGAAGCTATATTGGTGGCCCAATATGAAGGCCGATGGTATGTGTTTAAATACACATACCTTTGACCATTAAAAACGTACTTAAATGACCAAAAACGTACCAAAACAACATTGTATTTGTATGTTTTGCATTTGTACTGTGCATGTAACGGATATCCAAGAAAAGCACAAAAACGAAGCCAAAACAACAAAACTGAGCACGAGAACGGAAAGAGCGCAAAAGTCTAAAAGTCAAAGTCAACCAAAGTCAACCCCGACAAAGTCAAAGTCAAAAGCGGAGCAGATATCGAAAAAATATTAAATGGGCCAACCCGTACCCATCAAATGGGCCGGGTCAGCCCATTTAAACATTATGAAGACTTAATAAGCCTTAAAGACTTATAAAAAGCCCAAACCCTCTTTTTACTCACCCGGCCCAACACACAAGCCCAAACAATATCCCATAACCCATTTTAACAAACCTGTTAACCCAACCCCTTTTAACCTTTACACCGTTAGTCTTTTAAGGACTAACGGTGCAAACATTTACCAACTTGAAGGGCTTAAATTGCCAATCTATAAGGACTATGATTGCAATTATACCATATAAACTCAGGGACCATTCTTGCCATTCTCCTTAACTTTTAAAAATGGCGCCAGTACTGTTCATTATCTCCCACACACGATTTGTGTGCCTGTCCCCTGCAACATACAAACAAAAGTTCCTCACTCCACAACAAAACATCACCATCCTTCATAACCCACCACACAAACAACCAAAATCCACCTTGGCAATCCTATAATCCCCCATTCGACAAGGGAACAAATGGAGGGTCAAGATCAATGGACTTGGGCACTACTCAAAATTGATGGCTATGATTGATTGAAGACTTGCCTCACACAACAAGCACACCCTTGAGCCCTCTTACAAAAGAAATACAAGTGAAGACCTCAAGACCTAGACGTTTTATATAAATAGGTTCATTGTAAGCCATTTGGCATGTAGTTTTTAACCTAGTTTTAGTTTTAAGCTTATTTTTAAGTCATTGTCTTTAATTTCCAAGTCCTTTAACTTTTTTAAGTATTAATGAAAATTTGAAGTTTTTAAGTCTAATTTTGAAATCCTAATTTTCCTTTGTTAAAAGCCTCTTATAAGCTCTTATTTAAACATATAAGCTATTTGTTTATAATTTAAATATAAAGTACTAAAGAAAATTTTACAAAAAAACCAAAAAAAATTCACTCCCTAAATTACCACAGCTTATTTTTGGATGATAAGTCAAACTTGGATGGGCTTATGAACAATATTAGCTTGTCTTTTGACAAGCTAGAGCTTGTAGATTAGCTTATTTATAAGCTTGTTTGCCCTGTTTAAGCAAAGGGCTTTTGTAAGTTTCTATTTTCTTCATTATCTTGCATTTTACTGTAGCATTGCTTATTCTTGCTTATTTCTGCTTATATCTGCTTATTTATGTTTGCTTATGATGTTTAGTGCTTATTATACTTGTTTTGTAGTTTAGAGATCATTAGTTTGAAGTTTTGCTTAAAATCTGTCTTAAGTAGCTTAAAAGTTTGCATAATCTGTTTTAGCTTATCTGAGTGCTTATTAGTTGTTTAAATCTGCTTAATATTGCTTATTATGCTTGTTAGACATCTGGTTTTTGCAAAGTTTTGGCTTAAATAGCTTTTATCTAGTTAAAATATCAAAACAGGACTTAAAGGGGTGTTTGGTTTAACTGTTTTTAATGATCAAAATGGGTCAAAATGAGTTTAGCCTCTTGGGTCATCTTAGTTTAACTTAAATTCATCATAAAATCCAGTATTTAGAAGTGTTTAAGTGTTAAAATTCAAAATCCTAGTTTATATAAGTAGTTGTTTGAATCTGTTAGAATTTTGTTGGAAAATCAGTTCATATGATTTGGTTTTTACTTATTGAGTGTTTGTGATGTTTTTGTGTTTATTTAAGTCTTAAAACAAGTTATAAACCAAGTCAAAGAGGTCTGCAAGTATTGTTTTGTGTTTTACCAAAATCTGTCAATTTTTAGCTAAGTATTGAAAAAAAGAAGAAAATGCTTTTTCAATTGCTTTTTCTGGCTTATCCATTATTTCAAAATGGTTTTAGATTGTTGATATAAGCTCTTTGAGGCACAAATTTAATCTGTTTGGTGGTCATAAGTCCATAAGGAACTGTTTTACAGCTTATTTTTAAGCTCAAAAAGTGTCATTTTCAAAAATAAAAAAGGGAAACTCAGCATCTGCTGAGTGTGAACATCTTTTTCATAAGCATTTTTCTTGGCTTATCTTTGTTTCAAACTCCATGTTGTTTGCTGATTATTAAAGCTTATTGTTCAAGCTTTAAGGGCACATAAGCCCTTAAGCCATAAGGTTCCAGTAAGGGGCTTAAATATAAGCCCAAAAGTGCCCCCTTTGCTGTTTGTCTGCTGTTTTTGCCCCTTTTTGCTAATTTGATTTTTTAGCTTTTCTGCTTGTTTCAGTTGCTTATTTTTGTTCTAATTTGCTTATAAGGCTTAGTTAAATATTTGTCTTAGCTTAGTTGTCTTTTTTTTATTAGCTTATTTGTCCTTAAATAGCTTAACAGTTTAGCATTTAGTCACTTAGTGTAAAATAGCTTATTCTGTCAACTTTAGAAGCTTATTCTGTGCTTATTATTGATTTCAAAAAAGTGTCTTTACAAAAGTAGCTTATTTTTAGCTTAATAAAAAAGTTGTAATAAAAATGGAAAACAAAAACGTTTGGGATTAGGGGAAGTCCCAGGTGAGCAGGGCTCGAACCCGAGACCTCAACCCCATTCACCAAACGTTTTTAAAACACACCTCTACTACACAAGCACCCTTGGGTCTTTTCTATTTAGTTTTGCACAATCAATATACTTAACCACCTTTTGTCCCATTTAGTTATAAGCCCGTTTTAGCTTTTTCACAGCTTATTTTGATAAGCTGTTTCGCCCAACTTATTTTTATTAGGTCTAGCATAGTTCAAGCCACTTTTTGGAATTTTTTCAGATTTTTTATAAATCGTTTAGTATTTGTTATATTTAATTTTTGTTAAAATCGTTTTTAATTCATAAAAAAGTCAAAAAATATAATTCTTTTTTAGAAAATTTTCTTTTATCAAATAGGACTTAGGAAAATTAGATTTGCTTTCGTAGGGTTAAATTTGTAGATTTTGAATTTTTAAAGAACGGGATTGAATCTTGTTCACGTTTTTCGTGTTTTTAAGCTTAAATCATCTTCGTTTTTGGTCTAGTTTTCTTAGTTTTTGCATTTTAGTCATTTAGGACTTATAAAAGTCAAAAAGATCATTTTAGGAATTAATTTTGATAAATTAGGGGTTTTAAGTCGCGTTTTTAGGATTCCAGTTTGTATTTTTAGTTTAAATTTGTGTTACCTTAAGTGTTTTTAGTGTAGATTGCATTAATTTTCCTGTAGTAATAGAAAACCAAAATCCTTTGTTCCATTCAAGCACCAAATATCAAACCGACAAACGACTTTTCATTGCATTCCTCGTTGGGGATAACGACCCGGGAATATCATATACTACTTCCAGTTTTCATTGATTTTATTGATATTATCCTATTATATATTTATAATTATTTATATTTATATATATTTAAAGGGGTAGTTTCAAAAGACGATCACTTTTTGGCGCCGTTGCCGGGGAGGATTGTATACGATTTTCGTTGCGTTTGACAATTTGTGCTTTGAAGATCCTCCCGTGTGAAGTTATTTTGCTTATTTTCTCATAAAAAAAATACAAAAAGATTTTTCTTTTATTAGTATATATATAAGATAAAAACCAATAAAAAAAACAAAAATCTAAAAAAGTATCCTAAAAAGAAATAAAATTCACCATCAATATAATACTTTCAATTGAA
>BQNB010026911.1:0-57295 GCA_026074375.1 Tanacetum coccineum | reverse complement strand
AACCTCAAAATAAGACATCTTATGAACTATTAATAGGTAAATCACTTAGTATTAGTTTTATGAGACCTTTTGGGTGCCCCTTGACTATTTTGAACACCTTAAATTCCTTAGGGAAATTTGATGGGAAATCTGATGAAGGTTATTTGCTTGGATACTCTACCTCTAGTAAAGCCTTTCGAGTATACAACAAAAGGACCAAAAAGGTAAAAGAGAATCTACACATTAATTTTCTTGAAGATCAACCAAATGTGGTAGGAACTGGTCCAAATTAGATGTTTGATCTTGATTTTCTCACCAATTCAATGAATTATATTCATGTTAGTGTAGAAAATTAGGTTATTATGGATGCAGGTACACAAGATTCTTATGTTGCAGGTTCATCAGGAAAAGATAAAAGACCTACTCAGGAATACATATTGCTTCTACTACAACCTCATAGGATAAGGATTCCAGTAAAGGATGTTGTTCAGGATGCACAAGAACAACCTTCTAAAAATGCTTCTCCAGACAAGGGTATACAAGATTCAGAATATGTTTTTGATAAGGAAGGACAACATCAAAAGCCAGAAGATGAACAAGTCTGGCAAGATAAACTTGAGATGATGGTTACTCAAGAATTGGTTGCTAATGCTATGAATGATGAATCATGACAAGCCTTTGAAGAAGAAAAGATGAGAATTGCATCCCAAAAGAAGGCAGCTCAAGCTACCAGTACTAACCAACTTAGTACTGATAGGCCATTTGTTAGTATTGATAGGCCATTTGTTAGTACTGATAGGTCTAACACACCCAATGTTAGTGCTGCTAGTACTTCCATAGGTGCAAATGCTAATGAATCATCATTTGTCTATCTTGGAGGCAAAATACCTATTGATGCATCTACTCTCCCTAATTCTAATTTACCCATTGATCTAAATATGCCTGACTTGGAAGATGCTTCTGATACTCTCCTAAATGATGGAATATTCAATGGAGCTTATGATGATGATGAAGATGTAGGTGTAGTGGCTGATTTCAACAACATGGATAACACCATTGCTGTCAGTCCTATTCCCACACTCAGAATTCATAAGGATCATCTAAAAGGACAAATTCTAGGAGATCCTACATCAGCAGTTCAAACAAAAGGGAAGATTCAAAAGGCTTCTTCAGCACAACAAGCCTTAGTAAGTTACATTTACAGACAGAATAGAACAAACCACAAGGATCATCAGAACTGTTTGTTTGTATGTTTTCTCTCTCAAGAAGAACCCAAGACTATATCATAAGCCTTAAAGGATGAAAGCTGGGTTAAAGCAATGCAAGAGGAATTGCTCCAGTTCAAGTTACAGCAGGTTTGGATACTTATGGATTTACCTTTTGGAAAGAAAGCAATTGGCACTAAGTGGGTTTTCAGAAACAAGAGAGATGAGAGAAGCATTGTTGTGAAGAATAAAGCCAAACTTGCAGCTCAAGGTCATAGACAAAAAGAATAAATAGACTATGATGAGGTTTTTGCACTTGTTGCTAGAATAGAGGCAATCAGGCTGTTTTTAGCCTTTGCCTAATATATGGGATTTCTTGTCTATCAAATGGATGTTAAAAGTGCTTTTCTCTATGACATAATTGAAGAAGAGGCGTATGTTCATCAACCTCTAGGCTTTGTTGATCCTGTTCATCCAAACAAAGTCTATAAGGTGGTTAAAGCTCTTTATAGTCTACATCAAGCTCCTAGAGCTTGGTATGAGACACTCTCTTCTTTCCTGCTAGAGAATGGTTTTAGAAGAGGTACCATAGACAAAACCTTATTTATCAAGAAGAATAAGAGTGACATTATGTTGGTCAAAGTCTATGTGGATGACATCATATTTGGCTCTACTAAGAAGTCTATGTGTACTGAATTTGAAGAAGTTATGCACAAAAGATTCCAGATGAGTTCCATGGGAGAGCTTACATTCTTTTTGGGACTACAGGTGAAGCAACAACCTGATGGAATCTTCATTAGTCAAGACAAGGTGTAGTTGGGCATCTTTAGAGTTTGATTTGTGCTCATTAAAACAACTACTACTACTATTGAGTAAACCAACCCTTGTTTAAGATGAGGGATGTGTAGTGTAGAAGTAGATGTGCATGAATACCGATCATGATTGGTTCCTTGATGTATTGAATGCTCAAGGCAGGCATCATGTTTGTGTATGGCGGCTGTGCAGGTTTCAAGTACACTCCAAATGGCTTCCCATTTACATGCTATAAAGACGGATTTTTATTATATCAAACCATCAACCCAAACTAGGGTTTATGGTATCTAGGGATTCCTTTTGAAACTAGAAGCTTGCTAGATAGTGATAATGCAGGTGCCTCCTTGAAAGAAATCAACAACTGGTGGGATGTCATTTCTTGGTAGAAGACTCATATCTTGGCAGTACAAGAAGCAGACAATTATGGCAAATTCTACTACTAAGGCAGAATATGTTGCAGCTGCTCATTGCTGTGGGCAAGTACTATGGATACAAAACCAAATAATAAATTATGGCTTTAACTTCATGAACACCAAAATCCATATTGACAATAAGAGCACCATATGTGTTGTAAAGAATCCAGTTTATCAGTCAAGAACCAAGCACATTGAGATTCGACATCACTTCATAAGGGATTGTTATGAGAAGAAATTGATAGATGTTCTCAAGATTCACACTGACTCAAATGTTGAAGACCTTCTCACCAAAGGATTTGATGTTACCAGGTTTAAGTTCTTAGTGGTCCATATTATGAAGAAAATGAAGAAAAGAGGGTGCAACAAAAAGCCACCCATGTGTAAAAAAATGTAAAGATGGTGCGAAATAAAAAATATATATAATAAAAAATAGAGCTAGTAGCCCATTATTGCACCAAGACATCTCAGTAAAATGGAGCTAGTAGCCCATTATTACACCAAGTGATACCAATACTCATGAAGAATGGAGTTAGTAGCTCATTATTGAAGATTAGATTTTCGGACTTAGACTTTTGGACCCATGGATGGACATTAGCTAGTTATGACAACCTTAGATTATTTTAGACTATTTGTTTTGTGTTTTTATATTAACAACCATTAAATGTGTATCCCATGTCTATCCTAATCCTTTTATCACCCTTTAAAACCTTTTTACCCTTGTTTCCTTTTAGAATTATTTAGACCCTAATTCTAATTGGTGCAAATTTGTGTAATTTCTAAGCTTATGATAGAATACATGCTATGATTGTGCAATTGAGTGATCACCCCGAAAATGAAACACTTAGACTAGTGGAGAGCTGAGTAACTTTTTATCCCCTTTCCATGAGGTGTTCGGATTTGATGTTTTCTAGAATAAGAGTTTTATAAATTCATTTATTGAAGTTATTCTTAAGAAATCTTTTTATGAAATGTTTTAACAGGTTCTACTTGAGGGCAAGCAGAAGTCAAGTGGGGGGATATTTGATAACATCAAATATTTAATACTTTTTAGTGGCAAAATACCCCCTATATTACCTACAAATGTTTACTAACACTCGAAAACGAGATATTTTCTATTGTTTTGTAGTTTTTAAGTGAAATGCAGGAAAGTGACTAGAAACAAGGGAAAAAGGACTTAAAGTGTAAATTCTAAAGAATGTTACGACGTAACACCAAAAATGGTTATGCCATAACATAAATTAAGCAAGTACGAAGATCAAGGAAGACTTTACGGCGTAACTCCATATCTAATTACGCCGTAACCCTATATTTGGAAGGAAATCTTGTCAAAGTTTATAGTACGGCGTACCCCTTATCTATTTACGCGTAACCATTAAGAATCCACAAATATGGAATTCAAGATCCCGAATTATGGAAGTAATATCATGTACGCGTAACACCATATCTGGTTACAGCTACTTAATTATGGAATGTCATGTAAGTTGGTTACGGCGTGACAATTTTATTGGTTACGCCGTAACAGGTTCGATATTTATAAATAGAGGCCTCATTCAATCTAATCCGACATCACTTCCTCCACAGCCAATTGGAGAGGCGACAAGGACTTCCAACCATCCAAAGAATTCTACCTAAGGTCCAAGGAGATCACACTTAACTTACTTCTTGTACCTTTAAACGTTCAAACTACAATCCTGTAAGAATTATGAGTTTCAATATATTGATTTTTTTCTATCTCTTACTGAGTTACGGTACCCAATAAGCCGGCTAAGCACTTAAAGTGCTAGCTATTAAGAATTTACTTTTGTTATTATGTTCCTGTTAAATTATGGGTTTCATTAGATATTCCCTTGACTATCATGTAAACCCTGGGTTTTGGTAGTATGGTGGTTTAGACCTAGCTGCCTCATTAATAGATAATCTTGTCATGAGGGATCCAATGACTATGGAGGAACACTATTACTCCTACCTGGTGGGGGGGTAGGAACTGATCTGGCTCCGCACTATCACTCGGATACTTAAAAAGCACAGGAACTCTTTCAGAGGGGGTTAATAATCTTTATAGGTTATTAGATATGTTTTGGGAATAGTTGGGATTAATCACTGCAACCTGGATAACCTACCTCCCAGATGATTCGGGACTGATTCAGAATCGCAGGGAGTATAGGATAGACTGTATATGCACATTCAAGTCTATCGACCTTAGAAACCAGTAATGAAACCATAGTTTGACATTGCACAGGAAATTGTCTTCATAACAATAGTAATGAAGTAACTAGGTTAGCACGTTTTCTCTCTTGATATCTCCTATCCTTTTAATTTCAGTTATTTATTTTATTGTTTTTCTATTTCTTTCAATTAAAATCAAAAACCATTTTCAAAACGTGACATTTCAAATTAAAACTAATTACACCTTAGCTCTTGGGACGACCTCAGATTTACCATTCTATACTACCCACGATCGGGTTCTCTGCCCGTTAGTGCGTCGTTAGGTAGATCGAGTTTTATAAATTTAAAACTTGATAAAAATATATTTTAAAAATAAAATACGTATCAACGAACCACTAATTCACCACCACGACGACCATCGTTTGATTCAATCAAACTTTTGGATAACCAACCCCCATCACTTCCCGCCATGGAACCACCTCTTCCACCCTTGCCACTACAACTTTTGTCATTGGGACTCAACAATCCCTTTCCCATACTCACTAACGAAATGTTTTGTGATAATTGTCAACGTACGCAAGTCATTGTCAATGATCTCCGTGTAGAAATGAGGTTCATCCACAACCACATTCTCGAGTACCTCGACGTTCTCGCCTACAAAAATAACTCTTTGATTAGCTTAACGTAGGAAATGAATAAAATTATCTTTATATTTAAAAGAACTAATTCTTGTTCTTATTTTTTCCCATTCTTGTATTGACTATAATGCACAAAAAAAAAAAAAAAAAAAATGGTCGATCATTTTATTGCAAGGAATCAATGTTCTACAAGCGAATTGTATTGTGGTTGTGTTTATTTCCTGTAGATACCTTAATTACATTTGTACTAACCATTTTTCAAAAAGTCAAAATCTTGACTTTATGTACAGTCATTGGTTCCCTCAATTATGAAGGTCGGTTCCCTCTTTCAAAGAGAACCGTCCAGGCCGGTTCTACGGTAGCATATTTATGCTTCTTTCTTCTAATTTTTTTCTTGTAGGTACTCTCAAAGCAAGGGGGAACTTACAACAAATTGATTCACAAACTTCTTTTTGTAGCATTACATTTATCTGTGATTCCCTCTCTTTGAGGATGCCTCCGTCAAGGGGGAGCATTGCAACTTGATTCTCTCCGAATCAACTCTCATTATGGCATTCAATTCGCTTCGGATCGACTCACGATTATACCATTTGAATTTGATTCTCTTTGAATCAAATTACATCAATACTTGTTATAGTCTTGCATAACCAATCTTTTTGTTTCGACAAAAACAGGGAGAAGGGAAGTAAAAGGTCCATAATTTAATACTTCTCGCTTAATCACTTTAAGTCTTTTACTTGCAACAATCTTATATTTTGTCATCAACAAAAAGGGAGAGATTGTTAATACAAATAAACCAGTAAAAAACGTTTATTTCTATCTTACGATCTTCTCGTGTTTTGTCGATAACAAAACATAAATCGTTGCAAGTAATCACTTAAACATGTATCACTTAAACTAACCATTTACACATGTATTTTTAATTTCTTATTTAAATCATTGATGACATAATCATCTTACCTTATCTTAGTGAAATCTACTAAGATTACACATAATCTTTCAGATTTGGCAATCTAAAATTTGGATTTTGTGTCAGGCTACCGGTTCCCTCACTTAACATTGGCCGGTTTCATCTAGTTAAAGGAATCGGATAGAACCGTGCTACAGGGCAGCCAGTTCTAAAGGCTTATAACGGTCGGTTCCCTTCTGCAGATAGAACCGGCAGAACCGTGCTACAGTACGGTTTTAGGCCTATAAATACCAAGCCATTTCTCATGTTTTCTCCACCAATTCTTATTCTAATCTATCTAACAATATGATCATTCTCTCATTTTTAGTTCTAGATAGTTTCATACATCATTTGTAGGTAATTCTCTTTGTAGAAGAATTTGCCGAAATAGCATATGAGACGATCAAAGTTCAAGCAACCTTGTTTCGCATCTTCATCACATTATCAAGATCATATTTCTGTATCTTGTACATCATTTAGTAGTTATAGTATCCTTCATCATCCTTGTAAAAGAAGTGTGATTGCAATGGGTTGATTCTACTTTTGTTAGAATCCAATATTTAGATTTGTACCATTAAAAGGTGTAAGCGACGTTGTGAGGCTTCTCCGCCGGATAAAGGTGATCGGCGACTAATGTTTACGAACTCTCGAGTAGGTGACTCGGGGAGTGGAGTAGGGCAAGGAAGGTGTCCTTGTAGCCGAACTAATATAAACGCTTGTGTCTCTATTTTATCTTTCTTACTCTTTACTTACTTTACTTGCTTTCTTAATTACTTATCAGATCATACAAATATCAATATCGTCAACTTCACATAAATTGAAGACTAACCTTTTAAAAGCAAATTTAAAACTGTAAAATATTCAACCCTATTCTAGTTTTCCACAAATTCCTAGGTGCTTACGCTACAACGATGGAGGTTTGATCATTTATCAAGCTTATGGTAATTTATATACTATGACGGGTAATGAGTGTTAATTTTCTGTTTCCCATATTGTTATATATCATTATACACCCGAGACAAAGAGAGAATCCAAACACTTAGTGTGAGGTGCTAGTGTATAATTTCTGTGCTTTTAATTACGAGGTCTAATTGGTTGTGTCATAAATTTTCTTTGAAAAGTAAGTTAAATACCCCCGATATTGCTATTGTCTAGGTAGAAAAAGTTCTACAGAAGATCATAGAGATCAAATAGTAATCATAGTTTGTAATCTGTAACCTAGGCATATTCAAAGTTCAATATAAAATTGTTTCGATTGTGTTCTTCTTTACATTGTTGATTAAGTTCCGCGTAATCAATAGTGGTTAATCATTGTTTCATCATTGTTACTTTAGATTTGTCTAAGGCAACAAACCCTTTACAAGCTAAAGGTTAAGATCCATTAAGCAAAGAGATCCTACACGCGTACAATGTGTGGAGACGGCATCACATTCTATTGTGACGACATCATGGTTTACAAAGGACGACGTCAGAATTCTTGCGACGATGTCAAGATCCAACCAACTTAAATAAGCCCTAGAAGATTCGGCGGGGCGACGACGTCAGGATTATAACGCGATGCAGTCACGCCTGTTTTCCTATATATACAAACTCGTTTTAAGGGTTTTAAGTGTGTAACTTTTGAGAACCGAACCCTACTATTAGAAAACGATTATAGATGCCATTTAGGCTGTTTATAGGGTTTTAAAACCCTCTTGTAAAAACCTTAATTACATGTTTTAATCAAGTGAGGTCTCCTATCTTTTATCATACAATATGTCTATGTGTTGTGTGATTGATTCTTGTTCTTCACTTTCTTTTAACATGCTAGGCTAGATCCTTTAGTATTAACTTATGATTGCATGAAACTTAGTTTGTAGATCCTTTTAATATTGCTTCTTGTGATGGATTTGTGAATTAGGCTTTAGAAAACTAGTCATAATATATTAAATTGACATAGACGTCTAGGAAAACGCGAGTGTGTAGAAAGGATACCATCGGTAACAATCTTCATAATACCTTACCCCTAATATGGTTGATTCCTCTTAAGTGTTTTAAATGCATGTAATATACTCTTAAGGGCCTTGTAATAGTCTTAATACTACCTTACTTATGCGTTGCCTTAACAGAATATTACATAGACGACGTCTTCATGTAATTCGTTTATGACTTAGGAAAATCTTACACAGATCATCACAAGTGTGACAAAGCAATAGGATTAGGAGAAGCAAACTGAGGAGTAGTGCATGATTAAGTAAATACGTTCATTTATCATATAATTATCACCAAAGTAGTTTAGATTTATATTTAGTTTAATTAGCTAAAACTAAACCAAACCTCTCAAAACTAGAATTTTACATGCTTTCTATAAACTATAAAAAACAAAAATAATCTTCTCTCCACCCTTAGACATCTGTTATATTCTGTTCGAGCCTTCCCAACCTATTCTCCTAGAGAACGATAACAACCCCCGAGTCTTGCCTTACTGTACTACAACGGTTAGGTACTCTACCTAGGGAGTTGTAAATCTTCTTGTGAAGTCTTACGACGACCGCATCAGTTTTCCTCTAATTGAACTATTTATTCAATCAGACTAATTAAGCATGCAATATAATAAACACGTAATTATATGCCTTATACAATAACAACACAACTACAGATGATATGATCTTTCCTGCTCAATCTCCACGTCACTAACAAAGAACGAGAAAACCAAATCACAAACTTAGTTCTAAGAATAAGTCTGTCTGCTTGGTATCTACGCTACCATACAAACAAATCGTTTAGCTCCTAGGCTTTGAGTATAATAGTCAAACTTGACACAAGAGATCAACCCAAATAGTATAACACGAAATCATAATGGTTTCGTGTATATATTGGGTTCGGCCGACGCAAGGGACACGAAGGAGGGAGGAGAGAAAACTAGGGTTTCGGAAACTCATGTTGAATCTGATTTAATGACTCTATATTCATAAGTATCGAATAAGAAAGAGATATTATCTATAATTAAACAAGATAATTATCAAATTTAAATAATGAAATAAACTCTATGTATAAATTATCTAATTACTTTATTTAAAAGTATATTTATTTAGTCAATTGAAATAAATATATCCTTCGTAAGTAAACCAAGTCCAAGTCAAACACCCTCTAAGGGCCGATCGATGTATGGGACCACTTTGGGCTCACCGAGCTTACTTGTTCAGTTCAACTTAAATAAATGTTCATTTACCCATAAACTTAATTAAGCTCAATTGCTAATTAAGTCTACTATGTAAATGACCCATTTATTATCTCTTATTGCCAACTCAAATATATATGTACAAAACATAAATATTTATTTCAGATTCTCGTGTTATATGCGTGTGACCCTTAAGTCTCATAAATAATGACCAATATAAGTTTGTACATTTAGTCATGCACATAACACTTGTAACATATCAAGAATCAATGTCTTACATGAACTTGATATTACACAATGCTTAAGTTTTGATTCATATGTATCAAGAAAACTCGTTTCTTTTAAACTTCTTAATTGAATCGTAGTCGATTAATATTTGAAATGTTTAAACTTTAGCAATTATGAATTTATCTTTGAAATCATTATATAACTCTTAACTCGTAATTAAAAATATATGTAGTTCATAACTATTTAAAGAGTTTCATAAATTCATAAACACCATTAATACATAATCAAAAATTACATACAAACAATCATCAATTAATCACATTAATCATACACATAGATACACATTATATGACATCAATTGAATTTAATTTGATATAATAATCATTCAAAACAATTATTAATTCAAAATAATTCAACAACCAAAATGTCAAAATATCTGAAATAACAAAAGAAATAAATTATTCAAAACCTAGAAGCAAAAGCAATGATTGTTTCTCAAACAAACAAACACAATGGATAAAATGAATGAGTCTTCTTAAGATCGTGATTGATGCTTGTTGTCCAACGACTCGAATCACTTATCCAGCTTCTTCTTTGGGTCCCTTTCCTTCGCTACACATTTTATAAATGTTAATTTCCATAATCCCTTATCAAATTTAGGAAATAGAAACAAAGGAAAATTGTGTACCAGCAGTGACGGACTTTCCATCATTGCTTTTAGTAAGCCTAGACTTAAACGAGCTTGTCGAAGCCTTATTCTAGATGTTTCCATAATGGACACACTTAGAACCTTCTTCAGGAACCTTATCTTCTAGATTAGGCTTTTTAATCTCCTTAACAACATCCGCAACCGTCTTATTTAGCTTCCATTGATCCACTATCAATTTGTAGATCCTAACAAGACCGTTATCAAATTTCTTCCAGTCACTGCTTGCGTTCGCATCAAAAGCTAAACCCATGATATAATCAAGAATGTTCAGGTTCACTTTTGGGGATCCAATCTCTCTTAGATCCTTGAGGAAGAACTTTGAAAAATCAAATTTAATCAACAGATCATTTCGTGCAATATTACATGTCTCAATAGATTTGATAGCTTTTACCAAGTCCTCAAAAGCTTGCTTGCGAAACATAATTTCCAAGTGAGTCATCAATTCATATCATAAATAACTCTCCTATCCTATCATTAGATAAGGGGAGATGTTATCTACCATGTACTTCACAAGATTATGCGAAGCCAATCGGACCTTGAAGTAGCCCGTAGTTATCTTTATCGGGGTGTCCTCGCTTGGAGGATCATGCAACTGTCGATAAATCAATCACATATTGTGATCATGTCTTAAGACCCTTTTAGACAATACCACTAGTTGGCGAAGTTGAAGTGATTCAACTTATCCACCTCAAACCTTTTTTGGTATGGATTTGTCACCTGTTAATGTAAAAGAAGCAACATATAGCAAGATAACAAATAATTAATATAATCGATATTATTTCTTTAACTACCACCCAAAAAGCATGTAAGAAACATAAAAATTAATTAATTTGTTACAGACTAGGACCCAACATAACCTAATCACTATTAGATTGATCACGAAGCTAGTGACAAATTACAAGGTAAGTAACATTTACTATTGTATCTAGGATACAATTCTTAGATACTTTTATAGGAGCAAATATAACATTTGTAAAAATAAAATATAGCAAATATCATGTCATGTTTCTCTTATCATGCACCTCACCTCAGGTCGGACCATCCACATAACTAAAGTCTGATCATTTTAGAGGGCTCCTTGCAAACAAGGTCTGACTCGGGTTAGTCAAACCCTTCCTGTCCCATGATATCTTAGGTATGACCATATAAAAAATCAAAGAGAGGATACTACGATCAGATGGTGCTACTAACATTTTATATGGATGTTTGTATTTCTTAAATACACATATTACATATAAGCATGTGTTAGCCTTACTATTTTGTAAAGATGGCACCTTACACGTGAATTGGACTAGTTATAGACCAACTGCTATACGCAAGGACTAATAATGTGTAAGTGAGATAGATAGCATGTATTAGGCCTATATAAACCCCTCATGACTCTCTATGAGGGGTATGGATGCTCATTTATTTTTCAAGCTAATATTACATCTTTTATTCTTCCACCTTAATAACGCTCAAATTGAGTATATTTTTAGGAGCGTTATCCGTATTTTATGCATGCTATTTGGTTAAACTAACAAGATTTTAGCTCATATTCATACAAAGTTGTATCTTGTGTTCTTAGTTAGCCAAAGACCAAGAAAAGAGAGAAAAATGAAGATTTGTGCATGGACGAAGATTTCCCACCAAGAACGAGTCTCACGGATGCGTTATCAAGTAGAAAAATCATGTGGAGATCATTTTCGAGAGCAAGAAAAAGTATTTTATTAACTTTGGAGTCATTTGAGTCAAACCTAACCTAGAAACGAGCATCCAGGAAGCTAAAACGAAGAAAAGAAAAAAGTGAAAAATCTAAAAATTCATCCAGACGCGAGTCTACTCTTTCAGGTCGTTTTGACCAAAAGGCAACTCGAATGAATCTAGACAAAAGGCTACTCCTTCAGGCCAAATCCATCCAGATGTACAACCCGAGCCCATAGACTTTTGTGCCAAAACAACCAAACTCAATCTAGTCGATCGGCCCGACCAGCCCGACGAAAGGCTGGATGAATCTGACTTCTCTAAGTCATGTTTAATGAAGGAATTAAGTGCATTAACCTCCCTAGTTTGATCATATCTCCATATTAACTCACATTTCAGTTATTTGTATGAATCTTTGGGCCCAAGTTTGATATTAATGGTTAAGGATAGATTTTACCTATAAATATGAGTGCCTATCCTTGGTTTTCAATATGAAAAATTCCCCTTCACCTATAAGGATGAATTGTCTACTCTCTTCCTCTCCTAAAAGACCATACAACCTCTGCCAATTTTAGAAGACCACTCAAGAACATCAAGGAAAGTGTTGGGTATAATTTTCTGGTTGGTAGATCTCTTGTAGTCGATTGGAGGCTTAAAGGTTTCTCCAAACCTTTATCTTTACTTATTGTAATCATACTTTGGGTTAACTCTATTAATTTTCAAGAGGGTTGTTATTGATATGATTGTAGAACCTATATGTTTGGTTGAAATAATTATGGAGTAGTTTTGTTTTACTTGTTTGGAATGATGTAAACATTGATATGAAGTGTTTGGTGTTTTGCAATATAGACATATGATTTTGCTTATGATGTTTGTTTGAATTGACATGAGTCTAAATAACTTGTTGGTAAATCATAACCGGATCTATAGATCGAAAGGATTTCTTGTCATGATTTGTTCCAAAGGTTAACGCAGGTATATGTTTGGTATTTTATAATTGACAACTATGAATAAACAAGTTAAATGGATTTATATAGGTTTAATCAAGAGTATAGTTTGAAAGGACTCTTATGAACGAATTGGTAAAATCATATTTCTTTCAAATGGACTATAAAAGACTTGGTTTAACGATCATAGGTTGAAAGGGTTCGTTAGTCTAAACTATAGGATATACAATCTCATGATACTACCCGTTGACATGAAATTGTGTGCTATTGCTTAAGTTCTACCTGAATCTCCCTACACTCTATTAGTACGAATACTAGTTCTAAACAAGTGTTGTTTCACTTATTGAATTCACATCTTTATAATTTTCATGTTATTTGTTGCTTATATGATATTGTGGGACGTGACACCTATTTTACCACTTTCGTGTTATTTGTT
Organism: Tanacetum coccineum; assembly: GCA_026074375.1. NCBI lineage: Eukaryota > Viridiplantae > Streptophyta > Magnoliopsida > Asterales > Asteraceae > Tanacetum > Tanacetum coccineum. Next base: position 43,966 of record BQNB010026911.1, on the reverse strand, counting down.
ACATAGATTCCATACAACCAAAAACACTTAAATCCTAGTGAACGACCTCGTCTTACCTCACCAAGCTAGCTACACACGATAAGGTCATACTTACCCGAATGTGTTCTTAGCTTAGTCCTGGTAATCCTTGTTATAAATTTAAAACTCGTAGCTAACACGCATCAAGTTATTGGAGCCGTTGCTGAGGATTTATTCTTGTTTTTATGTGCTTTGAATTTTTGTTTCTTTTTATACCATTTGTGATTGTTATTGCTTGCGAAAAAAAGAACTACCAAATCATCTTGAATTAATTTGTTTTATTTTGTTTTGTGTTATGTGACTATTGTGTTTGCTTCCTTCTTTATGTTTTTGTTAGTTTTTTTCATTATAATTCGTGCTTGTTTCGCCTTGTGTGCAACAAAAAAGTTTTTTTTATAGTTTCATCCAGCCGATCGGCAAGATAAAAATACTAGGACCAAACCGTTTGACCTGGCCCTGTAGCTGGCCGTCTTCCCTCGTTCGCTCCAAAAAGACCATCGAACCACTCAGCTCGACCCCATAGCCGCCTGGTTACTCCTTCGCAACCAAAATAAATAAATTAATTAATTAAATTTTTAAAAAAAAATTTCGCCAGTTTCATCTGGCCGTTAGTCCAGACTCTTAGGCCGAAAGTCTGGATCATTCTAATTTTAATCCTAGTTCAAGCATTGTTTAATCTTGTTCCTAGCTGTGTTTTGACTTGATGAAACTCTTGTTTGTCGAGAAAGAACCAACTATTACCTTTTGGTGTCCGATCCTGAATTATTTAATCCCGAAAGACCCGAACCAAACACCACCCAACCGCCTGGTTGTTTCCTTTTGTGCTAGTTTCGTGTTTCTATCCGCTCTGGTTTGATCCCAAACCCCGTGGTTAGAACCCGAAGTTATTCGAACCGCCCGGTTTGATTAATTTTTTTTGTTCATGGTTCTGTTTGCGTTTTACTCTTATTCAAAGTTTTTCTTTTTATTTGTTCCTTTTTATTTTTACTTAGTTACAAAATAATTTTTACAATAGTCATTAGTCTTTTATTTTAAAAGAAGAATTGGAAAACATAAAAAAAGAGTTAGTTATTTAGTCGATTTAGAAATAATAAAGATATAAAAAATGCGTTTTGTTTAGTTGTATTGTCTACTCATTGGTTTAAGTATTTTTTCATTATTTTAAAACGTGTCTTATAAAGTCTATTAAAAGAGCCTATCAGAAAGGAAAACAAGTCTATTAAAATTGTTAGTCGTAACTAGTTTACTTCTCTCGTAGTAATATAAAATAGTGAAATAATGCTAGTAATATTTTTCTTATATTAGTTAGTTTAATTTTCTTTTATGTCATAATTAAAAAAAAATACAAAAAGTTTATTTTATTTTCATATAGTTTATTTTTTTAATTTTCACTTTTTATTTCCTATGACGTTTTGCAAATCGCTTCGGATTTGTATAAACCCACGTTCTTGGGGTAAACAACTCGTTAGTCTATTTTGCGAACTTAAACGAAAAATCAAAAAGAGGACTCGTAAACCCGAAAAGACACCGAATGTACCCCTCGAAGCTGAATCACCCGAACCTTACACCAAACCACCATTCATCAAGGAATATTTCATTATAACATCCAAGATCAACGTATTTGAAACGAAAGTCAAAACTCCATCGGATTCCCCTCCCATAACCGCATTAATCCAAATGAACAACCCATGTGGTCAAGCACTAGGAACGTTGCTCCAACACATAGTTCCGCTATTATTCAACTCCTTATTTCAAACAATTTTTGTATCAAGGGTACCCACATGTAGATGATTCGGGAAAACCAGTTAGATGGGAGAATCTGATCCGATCCTCACCGATACATTGCTGATTTTTTTGAGATTAGTAACTTATTCCAATATGGTGAAAATCAAGAGGAAGCGGTTATGTTAATGACTTTTTCTTTCTCGTTATTGATGATATCAAATAACGTCTATTTTATAGCAACATTTATCCCGTCTTTATTGCTCATTTTACATTCTTTTATATAATAATTGGTACTTAATCGATTATATTTATTAATTGTAGTAATTATCGAGCATTTGGTGAAAGTTAGGTAAAAAGCACGTATTTTAGAGCATAAACGAAGAATTTGAGAAAGTTGACTGATTCTGACAACCAATATGCTGTATCATTCTAGACACATACGCCGTATCCCAAGACTTAGACGAATTTAAGACCATTGCCTAACTTTTAAGAATACGCCGTATCTATTTAATCAGATACATCGTATATGATGCTTTTGTCAACACTTAGAGCAAACACGATTTAAAGCAATACGCCGTATTTAGAAGATCCTATACGCCGTATAGGGAAACGATCATCAAATAGTCTAGAATATTATAATCGTGAGGCCCACTCTAAGTTACCCAATACGCCATATCAAACCCTTCGAATATGACGTTTCGACCTTTTTCTAGACTCTATAAATAAAAAACCTTAAACTCGGGTTTTACTAGCTTTTAACTACAAAGTACGATATCAAACGAATTTAGGAGCAAAATAAGGTCATCAAAGAGCTTCAAGTCATAGGAAAAATCTTTTAATCTCAATAATACGCTATACGTGTTCGCTTAATCGTATCGTTATCTTTACTTTAATCGTTGATATATGATACAGTGTTTTGTTACAATGACTATGGGCTAATACCTTTAGGTATTAGTCATGTTTTTGATAATTTAATGTTTGGTTTGTCTATTGATTGTTTACCATTTGTTGCATGTTGATTATGTTTAACACTTGATATTTGTTTATGTTTGATAATATATAATTTATCATTTAACTGGATCTAGTTTTACGGACCAAGTAGATTAGAGTCTGGATAAATAATACATACAACTTATATATATGACTCTGGATTATAGGGTTACAAATTTAAGCCCCTAGTACTCCCCTGGTTTAAAGAGTGGTAGACTAAGTGGTGACTTAGGATTACAAATAACATTCTGTGGCCTTTGGATCACGACGGACCGTAGACTACTAGCATATATATAACGATTGAACATAAGTAGGTAAAGCCTTGATGAGATAGGTTTCAGTATTCACCAGTATTGTCTCCTAGATAGATTATAATTGACGGATGTATGCTTTATGAGAATTTAGGTTAATTGTGACAGGATTACCTTAATAAAGTTTAGGGAGAAGAACCACCTAGACTTAGGGAATGATATAACACCAACAAAGTAATACAATCATTGCACAGCTAGACAATTCACGCTTTTTATTAGATTAAACTGGATAATATGTTTTCCTTACATTTGTACTAGACTGCTCCTTTATTGTTTGTTTATCTGCTTGTGTGTGTTAACTGCCTCATTTAGCTTAGATTAAACCAAAACTAGTGCCAGTCTCTCAGGCTGAAAACCCCCTTTGCGTTAGTTTAAGTTTAGATAGATTTAATTAGGATTAATTAGATAACTAAAATATGGATAACTTTAAGAGTTAACGTTCGCTCTTAGTGATCGACACCCTACTTACCAACGAACCTACAACTGATCGGGTACACTGCCCGTTAGTGTTAGTTAATAGGTAAAGTCGACAAAATATAAATAGGAAAACTTAAATATAAATATTACCTACACACGACAAGCACATCAAGTTTTTGGCGCCGTTGTCGGGTAGTGAAATTGTTTAATTCTTGTTTTATTAATATTTTTAGTTTAGTGTAATTTATTTTGTACTTTTTTATCTTAATTGTTTGCATTGTATAATTTTGCATATTTGTTTGTTTTGGTGTTTTTCTGCATTGTTTTTCTTTACTGTATCTGTTCTAATCGAATAACCTATACGTCGTATTCATCTCATTAAATATAGCGTATCTCCTTTTCAAAATCAATACAGCGTATTCGTATACAAATCATCAATCTGGTGTATTCAGTCAATTGAATACGGAGTATCGATCATCTGATACATCAACAGACTTAATTTTTTGTATTCCATTCTCGTGTTTAGTTTTCTATATTTTCTTTCTTCCGAGCCTGTCCTACTAATTGTTTATCCTCTGTTTTAGGTAGTGCGTGACCAGGATTTTGATCAAAGGGCTCGTTACACCTTACAAAGAACCTGAGCGAGTATTACATTCAGGCAGGAAGCTTTTCAAGACAACGAGTCTTGATTATTCGAGTTTACTGGAATTCGATCTATTTTTTGATCTCAAAGATCAGTTTGAAGAGGAAGTTACAGAGTTAATAGGGGAACCGACTATGGAAGAATACATGACTAAGACCCGAGAAGATTATGGGTTAGAAATTGCTAGACCGAAATTTGATAAGAAGGCTAGGTTTGAATTGAAAGGTTAATTTCTCAAGGATTTGCGTGACAATACTTTCAGTGGATCAGATAATGAAGATGCAAATGAACACATTGAAAGAATCCTTGAGATATCTGACTTATATAGTATACTTGATGTGACTCAAGATCAACTTATGCTTCGTATTTTTCCTATATCACTTACTCGAGCCGCAAGTAGATGGATTAGGAATGAACCAGCTGGTTCGATTACTACTTGAAAAATTCTTAAAGGAAATTTTTTAAGCAAATACTGTCCACCTGGTCGTACTGCTAAAAAGATGGAGGAACTTTTAGTGAGATGTCTGTTAGTGCAAATATTACGTATTTAATCTATACGATCTCTTTAAGTTTCGATGATGACAAACATGTAACTTGTAATACATAACGTAAAGTACGCAAGTTACTCGTAATCAAAAATCATCAATGCATACATGCATCAATAACACTCGATGTCTCAAGTCTACATCAACACCGACATTTATTTGCACCCGACGTAAATCACATAAGCTATGTATAAACAAATTAAACTTGTAGGATGATCAAAGAAAAATATTTTATTTCTTAACCATTACATTTCTACAAAAGTATTTTTCACCAAAATAATTAAACAAAAAATACTTTTTAATAAAAGAAATGTTTTATTTAAATATAAAATTTGAAATCTGGTTTACCCCCCTAAAACATGTCAAACTTTCAGCAGACAAGTTTGTCACCACAAAAAGACAAAAACAAGAGCATTTGTCGGGGCGGTCCCTTAAATAGGCCGGCGGCCCCCTTAATTATCCGGCGGCCCCCTAATATATCTGGGACCGCCATTTCTTGACAGGTTGTTATAAATAGTGGGTCACCTCCAAATGTTTTCACAACCCTTTTGCATGATTTTCTTTCAGTTCTTTCTCTCTCTAGATCTCACTAAATCTCTCTAAATCTTTGATCATTCAACTTGGTTAATCTTGTTTAAATGTGATCAAATCTTCTATCCTTTCCTCCTTTCCTCAAGTGCAAGAGAAGAACTTCGGTCATCTTCAAGATCCAAAGTTATGTAGTCTAGTTAGTCCATTTGTAACATTTGTTACATATAGATCGAGTCCATGTCTTCTAATATTTAGTAGTGTATATATTTAGATGGGTTAATTGTGGGTTGGTTAGTATTTTAGACCTTAAAATACACTGGTGAAGTGGTAGATTGGTTCTAGCCATAAAATAATGTAAGCGATACGGTTTATGTATTTAGGCCATAAAACACAAGGTTTGTTATGTTGGGCCATGAAACATAACGGGTTTGGTTATACCCAAAGAAGAACTCGACATCTAGCTTAGTGTCAGAAAATAATGTAAGCATTGGTATAAGGTTTTCTCTGCCGAAAGGGAGCTTGTTGATTAGTGAAGTAACTATCGAGTTGGATACTCGAGGAGTCAAGTAGGGATAAGAGGAGCTTCGTGACCGAACCACTATAAATCACCGTGTTTGATTTGCATTTCCTTTTACCTTTCTCTTTACTTATGTCTTTATATTTATCGCTTTACTTTTAGACTTGCATTGTGTGAATCATTATAAATGTTGTGTTAGACAAGGTTGTGTAGCTCTTTGTATTAAACATTATGAGTGTGGACATATTGGTAGAATATGTGCTAGTTACTGTAAATCCATTATCAACACTTCTCATATTACGTTAAACTTGATTGGTGATTTGATACAAAAGATCTAGTCCAAAAACCTCTTTTGGTGGCGGTCCCATAAATCAGGTGGCCCCCTGATATACTTGGCGCCCCCCATATATATATGGGACCGCCGGTAGAAGAGTGATGTAATTTTGATCTTAAAGTTTTTAAAGGAAAACATATTCACCCCTCTTCATGGTTTTTACAATTGTTATCAGAGCTAGGTCGCTATAGTTTTCAAAACAAATGATTTTTAAAATAGAGTACGATCCATGTATCAAATTACCCATGAAGGGGGATTAAATATGAAAAGTGTTTTGTTGTTTGATTCGTACTAGTTTTGTTATTAAATATACTTCGTATACTAGCTTGAAGAAATTTTTTCTCAAAAGAACTTGGAAGTGTCAACTTATGTTTGTCTAAGTCGTAAGAGTAGAAATGATGTCTAAAACACGAAATTTATGTGCTGGAACAACTTTTTAAAGTCCTATGTTCTACAGTTAAGTTACAAAATGATTTTGAACAAAAAACGTGTTTTGGGGTCACTGATGGCGGTCCCATAAATGTTCGGGCGGCCCCCAAATATATCTGGGGGCCGTCACCTTTATGGGGGCCGCCTGTCTGTTTCGTCAGTTTTTGGCAAACTTCGAAAAATCATATAAAATCAACCGTAAGTCCGTAGAAGTCGTGCCACCCGCCATTTCGAAGATAATTGAGTCTACTTTCTTTTAAAGGAACTTCCAAGATTTCATTCTTAAATTAAATAAGTCAGAAATGCAAAATACTACATAGTGGTCAAAACTTTATGTTTCGTTTTGACGTAAAACTTGTAGTTTATTTTTTCTTTCAAGCCAAGCATTTCTAGTCAATGTATCTTTGAAAAATGGTACATTTATATTTTCAAGACATTGATCTTGATTAATTTTTAAAATGGGGAGGAAATTATTTTATTTACGAATAAAATCAAGCTAAGTATACATCATTGTATTTAATACACAAAACGACGACGAATATCTTTATGTGCATGCTAAATGATTATGTGTATTTACTTGTATCGTATTTTTGTTAATAGATATTATTAAATGAGCATTGCTACTTGTAATTGAGCTACTTATTTATCTAAACACACATGCCATGTACACTATTTATTTGTTAATAGTTTTTCGGATTATGCCTAATAGGAATTACGTTAGATCTCTTGCGTTAAGTTGCAAAATTGTTTGTGCACTGCATATAGGCATAGATTACTATATTTACAAGTGTTACATAAACATCTTGTAGATCATTTTGAGTGTAGTAACCCATTTAGAAATGAGAGTTAAATAGTTTGTCAAGTGTGTGGAAAAATAATGTCCTAAGATCATATTTTAAAACCCATTATTAAAATATTTCCAACACATTATCTCTCTTCCAACAAAATGTATAAATATTTTCATCATCTTGCGTTGTTTGACCTCGGGTTGGTTAAACAAAATAAAAGATTGTATTAATACATTGGTAATTAAGTAAATGAAAATATATATTTTTTTAACTTTGTTTGTGCTTGCATTTGTTCTAACATACACACATAATTATATTTTTTTTATAAACGTATACTATTTTATAAAAGATGTGTGTTGTATAAAAATGGTTAAGAAAATCATTAATATACTCATAAAATATCAAAAACTATGCATACTATACATATCAACAAATAGTTTTTCGCACAAGCAAAATATATGACAATCTTAAAGTAAGAAATTAACTTGTCATTATTCATAACCTCACCTCACAACTAGTCTTAAAATTAATGGAACACACTATGAAAATCTTTATTTGTTTTCTTTTAAAAAGAGTGTTCGTGAGGGTCAAGAAAGATTTAGAATATATATCGATTCATTATTGAAATTATGATTGATATTATTGTCGAATCTAATTGACAAGTTTTTGAGTATGGACAATAAATCGGATTTTTATTTGTCTAGCTTTAAGATTATATCAAAATATAACAAGAGATATTATCTTAAACCTACATACTCAATCACACTCGATTGATATGAAAATAACGACATCCCTTTCCAAGATGATAAGAATATGCATCAGATCATAACTCACACTTGTGTAGATGATGTCATATTGAGTCTACTTGTCCAATAGTTGTGTTCCAAATATTTGGCAAATATATGCATAAAATACACAATGAAGTAGGATTGACGACTTGAATATTTCATCCGAAATACTCAAGTAATTTACCTTGCAATGCAATTGGTAAAGTCGTTGTTTCCGAAAAGCCAAACATGAGCAAATGCACAACATATGTAACTTTGCTCAAACAATTCAAAAGCACAACTCAAAACTCAAACTATCTTCTTATCAAAACTCTCTCTTACTTTACCAAATAAGCATAATATTTCTTCCTCACCAAATGAGAACCCTTTAACCATCTAAGGTTAGGATTAGGAAGAATTGAACATATTCCACAAACCATTATCGTGCTTTCTTTCAATAAGTGATCGTAAGAGGATTTTGAATATGAAGATGATTATTATTCAAACGATAATCAATCTCATCATTCAATCTAATTACAAAATTAGAATATGAACATGAAATCGAGACTATGATTTATCTAGATCATGGAAATATCAATCAAATGACCATAGATATTTTTCCGTGTCTACATGTTTAACCATCCTCGATTATTACATGAAATCACAAAGTCGATTGCAAGACAACAAGATTAGTCATCGAATTGCAATTCACACTTGCAATGAAGATGTTTCATTGAGTCTAAAGTGTTCAAATGGTTGTGTTTTAGCTCATGGTCCAAATTATAAAGCTAAACTTAACACACTCTAAGTAGGATTGACGACTTTGATTTTTCCATCGGATAAACTCTTTAAGTACTCCAACTTGATAAGCAAGACTTGGATGTCATTTCTGAAAACTCAAACCGAGAACCCTTATAACTTATATAAGTTTCTCTTAATAACCTAAATCAACACCATCTCCCAAATAATGGAAAAATAATCCTTGCCCAAATTTGGCACCTCCACAGATCGATGGATCCTTCGTCCTACATTCATCTTCGGTTTAGGTAGATTCGCCATATGTTATTAGATTTAGACATCTTCCTCTTGTCAATCTCTTACTTAAAAGTCTAACATAGATGTAACTAAACTTTAGTTTCTATTATTATTTTCTACAAAGAACAAACACAAGAACGATCTATTTAAGGTAAATAACCTTATTATTTATTTCATAAAAGATATGCAAAGGTGGCCATTCTTTGAACACTATCAATATAGATTATTTAAACATTGTCACTTTTAAGAATTACTACTAGGTCCATAGATGACTATATTTCTATTGCTACAACAAATCTGCTTGCTCTCTCATTCAACTTAGAATTCCACCACATCTTGATTAGGAATTATGTGAACACGAAATTAAAGTCCGTTAGTTAAGTCATAGTAGGCCTTGTATGAAAAAGACAATACAAAATATTTATCTTTGGCGACATTTATTAGGTAAATTTGGAATTCTATTTTTGTCTAACATGAGAATGTTATGGAGAATCTATTGCTAGAAATTCAATTTGACCTAACGGTTTGTTTGAATTGCTTCCAAGAGTGAAGTTGGGTTCGTGGTATAACCCGTAAAAATGATCGTATTTAGCCTGAATTGAGCACCACTAGTGATAGTCTCATACTCATTCTCTAATTTGATTAAACGGCTCTTCTTAAATATGCTTAATGATAGTCTATATTGATAGACTTTGTATTTCATTAGGAGTGCACACTATGCAAGTAGAAATTAGGTTTCTGTTGGACCTTGGTTTAGGATCTGACTAGCCTTCGTAAGACAATAGATAACTTGGATAAATCCAAATCAACTATATGAGAGACACTAACTATGAATTATCAAGTGTTAATGCGGAATCTTAACACAAGAGTAAAGAAGAAACGACAATACTAATTTACTATAAAGCTCTATGCTTCTATTAATATTTCTCAAACATACATTCAACATTGTGCCTTAGGGTTCCTCTTATACACTAAGGAAAACCCTAATGGACTTTACAAACGTGTGAAAGGATAATACATATCCTTTCCTAAAATATCTCCTAAGATATCTCTAAGATAACTATTACTATTCTGTTTCATAAAAAGACTTAACTATAAACAGAATTAACTATGACCAGTACTAACTCTAGTACTGCTATACTCAGTACTAACTTAGTACTGCCAGACTTAACTTAGTACTGCCAGTATTAACTCAATACTAACAGAACTAACTATAACTACCAGACTTAACTGTTACACTACCAGTATTAAGTCTGTTACAATCTATTTTCCCAACAATCCTCCCCTAACTTGATCTTCACTTGTGAACTTCAGGTTTCTTCAAAACATTCTTGATCTTTACTTCAAACATTTTAAGCTTTCTAAGGATGTTGTAAATAGAATTCTTCAAGTTGTTCTTGATCTACAACACTTCGAGTCTTCTCTTTTTATCTTTGCAGCAACTATTCTTCATATCAACAACATTGACAATTATGTACATCAAATCATAAAGTTTCAATCTATTCTCATCACTTCTAGGTGTGTTAACTCTTGTGAGAGGTGAATCATTGAAAATTTTAAATGGATTTTGATGTCTCTTTACTGTTAGCCATTACCTCTGGAGTAGTCAGTCTTTTGGCACCAGGAAAGGTGTATGTCCCATGGTTAACTGAAATCCATTTCAACTATATGTAATTGTGAAAACTATGGTGAGTTGAATTCCATATGTTTTTTGGCAAACCAGTTACAGTCTCTTCAATGATTTATATTGCCTTTACCTATAGCCGTTGTTTGTCAGGGCTTGTCAATCCTTTGGCACTAGGAAGAAAAGTAAATTCCATGGTGGATTGATAACCAGGTCACTCTTTGTACATAATAATTGGGGTTTGATGTTGATAAACCATCCACTTTTTTGGAAAGGTGTACAACCCTCTAATAGGGATTTGCAATTTGTCTTTACAAATAATGCCATAATCTTATGGACTTAGTTATGGTTTTTTCCACAGCCTTTTACATAAGCCATAAACTTGTGGGCTAGCCAACTCTTCACTTAGACAGATATGGTGAGTTGAAAACCATACAACTTATTTGCAAGTTGTCAACCATAGAACGGATTTGAAAAGTCTTTACCAAGAGCCGTTTTCTCCTGGACTAGCCAGTCCTTATGTCGATTAGACATGGTGAACTGATAACCATTTGTTGTTGTAGCGCCTTAGCACCTCACAGGTTGTTATCCTTCTCATTTCTATCCTAGACTTCTAACTTTACAAACTTCACTACTTCCTAATACCAGCTTGCTTTTCCATCATTTTTATCATTTTGTAAGCATTTTTTCATTGGCTTTCCTTCCTTGTAGTTTCTTATCTAACTTGGCTTTTGCACATCTCAGCAGATAAATGGATTATGTTCTTTCAATCAAAACATTTTATACATCCATGACTCTAAGGTCAAGCATTGTACTCTACAAGACTCATAATATCTCCAACTTATGATCTTTTGCTGTCCTACTTCACTCTATATGGCATCTGTATTAAGAGGTTCTTCAAACATATTCTTCAAATAATTCCAAAATACCCTCTCTAACTCATCCTCTGGTCCATTCATCCTATTTATTCATACAATCCGTATACAACTAGTAAGATCATTATCTAAGATATAGACTTTATCATAGCACCAAACTTAATGTACACTATGTCGTTACATCGTCCTCTAACTATTTGTACCTCCTTTTTCTCCTTGTTGATTTTCTTATAGGTGGCTATACTAGGTGTTTTCTAAGCTACAGGAACATGGATTTTCATTAGCGTTTTGAGTACCTGTGACTGGACTCTTTTGCTCACTAACTTCTTCTTGAATCTTCAGAGTCATCTTTTCAACCTTGTTGCAATCCTTTTCAGACATCTGTTTTCTTCTCTTTTCCAGAAGTTAGCATGATTACTATCAACTTACCTCCAAACATTTTATCATCTTTACTCTTAGTTTTGGCAATCATCCTTTGCTTCATCATCTTTCTCATCTTTCATCTTTTTGGGAGTCTTTGTCTGAAGCTCTTTCAACGTATCTTTTCAACTTGCTTTTAGTAGCGTCTAAACTTATTGGTGCAAAGGATCTATCCTGTTTCACAAGCTTATAAATTTCCTTCTTGATTTCTTCAAACACTCAACTCTTCAGCTGGAGATAATTTCCATGTCCCTTGATTCTTCAAGTAATTCATCATATAAGTCTTCAGCTGAGTCTGAGTCATGGGCTTGTTTCTTTTAGCTTTAGCTCTCTCTTCTGCAAAATATTTCTTTCTTTGATTGACTAGATCAACCATCTTCTTTGCAAAATCTTCTCCTTGAAGTTCACTTCCCAGCATGCTCTTTGACAACTCTGCATTAGCTTAAATTTTTGCTTAATTTGTCCCATCTTCATTTGTGTAATGCTGAGCTTCAAACTGAACTTGAGCTTTTCTTTTCTTCTGTTGCTCATTCAATTCTTCTTCTTCTGCAATCCTTTGTGCTAGGAGAGAATCCAAATGAACTTGTTTAGCCACCTCTTTTTTTGAAAAGTATCCAACCTTATTGCTTCAGCAAGGCTAGCTTCCTCTTGTAAAACTTGTTCCTTAGACTTCTTAGGAGTTTCTTTAATGATCATAGGAGCTTTTCCTGCTCTTTGGCCTTTATCAGGAGAAGAAGTAGACTTTTTATCACCAACAGTACTAACTTATTCACTGCCAGTACTAAGTTTAGTACTACCAGTACTAACTCCTTCAGCAGTATTAACTTGTTCAGCACCAGTATCAACTTCTTCTTGAAAATCCAAGCTTCAGACTATCTTCTTTCCCTTAGCCTCTTTTCTTATCTTGTATCTCCTTCCCTTGTCAATAGACCTTGACTTTAAAGAGGCAACCTTGGAGAGAGTTTTAGCTGCTTCAAGAGTGTTTGGACTTATGTCTTCCACTTTTTCCTCCCCTGAAGCATTTACTTTTGTTGAAGAAGGAGTAACCAATCCTTGTACTGAAGAATCTAGAGGATCATCTTGACTTTTCCTCCCTTGAGCCTCAGGTTCTTCTTCTTCTGAATCTGACAAAACCATATTTCTCCTTTTCAAAAACCCTTCCAACTTCTTCACTTTCTTGACTAACTTCACAATAGCATTTCCCATGGTCAGCTTGGTTTGTTTGAGATCCGTTTCCAGGCTGTCAATTCTTGATATCAACTCAGGAACTGCTTGAAGTAAATCATCCATAGACATTTGGCTTGAAGCCTGTTCTTGTGGGGGTGAGAAGTGTTGGTGGACAGGAGATGGCTCCTCATAGATGTGCTCAAATGGTGTAGGTTCAGTGTCAGGTATTGGTGTAGGTGTAGGGATAGGTGGTGGTGTAGGTGTAGGGATAGGTGGTGGTGTAGGTGTAGGGATAGGTGGTGGTGTAGGTGTAGGGATAGGTGGTGGTGTAGGTGTAGGGATAGGTGGTGGTGTAGGTGTAGGGATAGGTGTTGATGAGGATGGTTGGGATTGAGCCACAGCAGCATGTTCTTGTCCTGCAGTTGGGTTAGTAGCAACAAGTAACATAGAAGGCAATAAAGGTCTTGGTGCCCCCCGAAAACCCCTTTTCATATTCCCAAAGATCTTTTTGGTCAGGCTTACAGCTAGATAAAGGTGTTTGTTTTCTGTTTGAATATTCAAAATCATTTGCAGAAAACGGGGATACATCAAAAACTTTGTCTTGCTCTTCAAATTTGCCACCATACCATCAAAAATAAGTTTTGAAAAGTTATAAACTCTACCAGTGGATAGACAGATCAAAGCAGTAGCAATATTGCTACCGAATTGATCCCATCCACCACTTTTAGAGCTTATGCAGTGCAAAAGATGGTGGACTAAGTATCTCCATTGGGGTGTGAAGAAACTTTTCCAAAAAGTAAAGGTTCCATCAGTGGGATACCCTATTTGCCCCATTCCCTCAAAAAGGTCAGCATTTGGCAACATTGTTATTCCTGTGGCGTCGTCTAATTGAAGTGAATCCCTAATTGACGCCTCAGAGATTGTGTACCTTATGGTATCAATGGTTGCATTAATTTCTAGAGACCCATCGGCTTTAGTATTTGCGATAGCACTCTGCCAAAATTGTTTTACAAGAGAATCATAGATAGTTGGATTAGCAGTTAAAGCATACCTGAGGTTTGAACCTCGAAGAAAATCCACTATCTCAGCAAACCCTGCACTCTCGTCAGGCTTGCGCAAAAACCCCACTTGATTGTGTTTGTCACAATACTTTAATTGAGCCATTGGACAATCTTATTTAGATACTTGGGTTTTGATGCGAGTGAAATTGTAGATGCTGGTAACAGAACTCTTGACTATTTTCGTTATAAAGGAAATTTTTACTTTGCAAAAGAAAAGATAGCAATAAAAAGAAAAGTATGAAAGAGAAATCAAACTTTATCTATATATAGCTTCTCTGTTGTACGACTATTGCGCCGTAAAAATCTCTAACGGTAACATTTAAACAGTGATAAATCAGAAAAAGTCAAATTTCCCGCAACCAGCATTAACAATAACCTACCAGTATTAACAAGTTACACTACCAGACTTAATTTGGTCAAACAGAATTAATTAAGAGTCAACCTGAATTAACTCTTTTTCAACCAGAATTAAATATGTATGAAAAATGTACAACAGTTAAAAACTTTGGCACTCCTCCCTTTCATCCATGCTATGCCTGCAAAATTAGACTAAAACAAAGAAAAAGCATATTGCAAAAATTGTATAGACAGAATTAATGAAAACTAACTACCCGAATTAACTCTACTTAACTACCAGTATTAATAAGACATAACTACCAGGATTAAAATCTACTTAACTAACAGAATTAAGATTTCTTAGCCACCAGAATTAACAAACTATACAACTAGGCCTCCCCTTAAATGTTGCTATGGGTTGATCATTCCAATGCTAACCACCAAGTAATTAAACCGTGGTCCATCAAATGGTTTGGTCAACAAGTCAGCTACTATTTTTAAGTCTGTGTGAATCTTCTCCACACTTATGAGCTTCTTCTCATAACAATCTCTTATGAAGTGATGACGAATCTCGATGTGCTTGGTCTTAGAATGATAGACTGGGTTCTTCACAATGCAGATTGTGCTTTCATTATCAATGTGGATTTTGGTATTCATGAAGTTGAAACCATAGTCCAGCAATTGATTTTGAACCCACAATACTTGTCCACAGCAATTTGCAGCAGCAGGGCTAATATTCAGCTTCGGTTTTGTTGAAGTAGCCATTATTGTCTGTTTCTTACAGTGGCCATGGATGAGTCTTGGTCTAAGAAAGTGCCAACCACTGTTGTGGATTCCTGATCAAGGTTGGATCCCCATAGTCACTATCAGAGAATGCTTCCAAATCAAAAAGGGTGATTCCTAGGATACCATATGCCCAAGTTTGGTTTGCCCTTTGAGATACTGAAGATCCTCTTGGACAACATTGAGATGAGAAGTCTTTGGAGTAGTTACCTGGAAAACATGAACAAACACTATACTGATACATAATATCAGGCTCTTGAAGCAGTTAAGTACATGAGGGGAACCTATCATAGAATCTGTACAATAGTGAACATCTACATCAAAAAGCTTCCTCATCCGTTTTTCAAAGGCAACTTGGTTTCCATGGGAGTGATTGAGCTTTGACATTCACTAGTTCAAATTTCTTACGTATCTCAGCTACATAATGTATTGAGATATGATGATTCCTCCCTGTATCTGCTTGACTTGAGACACTAGAATAAAATGTAAGTTCACCCATGGAACTCATTGAATATTCTGCTTTTCATAAATGCTTCAAAAATCAGACACATCACGACTTGTTGGTAGAACCAAAAATGATATCATCAACATACACTTGAACTAGCATGATATCCTTTTTGTCTCTTTTAATGAATAAAGTCTTGTCAATTGTGCCCCTCTTGTATCCATGCTTCTCTAGGAATGTTGATAAAGTAGCATACCAAGCTCTAGGGGCTTGGTGCAGTCCATACAAAGCTTTGACCACCTTATAAACTTTTGTAGGATGATCAGGATTAACAAAACCAGGAGGTTGTGAGGCATAAACCTCTTCATCTATAGTCCATAAAGCAAAAGTACTTTTAACATCCATTTGGTAAACTAATGTACCCCATAAATGAGGCAAAAAAAGCGCCAAAAAAACAATCCCTGATAGCTTCTATTCTTGCCACAGGAGCAAAAACCTCATCATAGTCAATACCTTCTTCCTGTGTGTACCCTTGGGCCACCAATCTTGCTTTGTTTCTCACAACCACACCTCTTTCATCTCTTTTATTTCTGTAGACCCACTTGGTGCCAATCACCTTCATTCCATGAGGTAGATCTACAAGAACCCATACTTGTTGTAGCTTGAATTGTAACAGTTCTTCTTGCATGGCTTGAACCCAACTGTCATCTTGTTAAAGCTTAACAATTTTTTAGGTTCTCTTGAGATAGAAAAAATGCAAACAAACAATGCTGTTGATCCTTGGTGATTGTTTCTTTGCTGTTTTTGAGTATGACTGAGAAGAGCATAAGCTCCTGATTTGTGCTGCACTCTGCTCCTAGTTTGCACAGCTGACTTAGGATCACCAAGTAATTGACTTTTTGGGTGAATACTATGAATCCTAAGTGTAGGAGTAGGGCTAACTTCAATTTCGTAGGGAGTCTATGAAGTTTGTTATAAACACCTTCTATCATAAGATGCTCATCAAAAATTCCTTCTCAGTGCTTGTGAAGATTTTCGAGCTTGGCATTAAGTGAGTCATCTGATCATGCCTACCAGTTATAAATGTCTCTGACTACAGGATTAATTGAGTGAGTACTGGTTTAGTGTTGTTTCAGGGAACAATCATTCCCTAAATGCTTTTAGGCAATTTCTTCTAAACTCTCTTCTTAAAAGCTTGAATCTTAGGATTAAGGTAGAGGAATCCTTCACTCGTTGTGAGGTTCTGTCAAGGTTTCCTCTTGCTTTGAATTTGTGGAGTTGTCCTTGATGCTCTGTTTCTTCGGGATTTGACAGCTGAAGGCTACAACAATAATCTCCACTTCCTTATCTTTTTCCTCAGAAGCAATTGAAGAACCTGCACTGTTAGTTTCCTCTGAAATACCTGCATGGTTAGCTTGATTCTCCAAAGATACAGGAATATAGTTCATAGAGTCAGTAAGATAGTCAATATCAAACATCCATCTATATCTTACTCCTTTGACATTGGGTTTTTCTTCAAGAAAATTAACATGCAAGTTAACTTCTACTCTTTTGGTTACTAGATTATAAACCCTATAGGCTTTGCTGTTTAGAGAGTAACCAACTAAGAATCCTTCATTAGATTTTCTATCAAACTTTCCAAGCATATTAAGAGTATCTAGGATGGTAACATGACACCCAAAAGGTCGAATGTAGCTTATAATTGGTTTGTGGCCAAATAAAAGCTCATATGGAGTTTTGTGTTGAGGTTTTGTCACTCTAACCCTATTAAAAATATAGCAAGCAGTACTAACTGCTTCAGCCCAAAAGGTGGTTGGTAAGAGTGAATCTGCTAGATTGTTCTAGCCAGCCCTCAATCTAGGGTTCTATTCATCCTCTCAGCAACTCCATTTTGTTGTGGAGTTCTGGCATTACTGTACTCTTGTTTTATTCCCTTGTTGCCACAAAATTCAAGCATATCTCTATTCTTAAATTCAGTGCCATTATCTGACCTAATGATTTTAACTTTATGACTAAGCTGGTTTTCAATCTGCCTAATAAAGGTCTGAAGTATGCCACTAGTTTCATCCTTAGAGGCCAAAAAGAATACCCAACAAAATCTGGTACAATCATCAGTGAATAAACAAGGGCAATAATTGCATGATTATTGCCTTTTCACAGAAGTAGGACCAAAAAGGTCCATATGCAAGGTATGGAGTGGCTTGGTTATCAGTCTTTCTAACTTGGCCTTGCAAGAGGCCCTATGTTGTTTGCCTTTATGGCAGGCAACACATGTGTGGTTCATTTTTGAAAACCTTGGAAGGTTATACCTCTACAGGTTTCCCTTCACAAAGTTTCTTTAGATTTTAAAGTTGATATGATCCCAATTTTTATGACACCAATTAGATTCATCAGATGTGGCCTTAGCAATCAAACAGGCAAAACCTTTAGCAGGAGAAGGTGTCTTCATGTCAAAACTGTACATGTTGTGATTCTTCACCATCACTGAGATGTTGTGAGAAATCATCATTTGAAGGTTGTGACATTTTGGAATTGTTTGTTGTTTGTGGTTCTATAGTTTCTTCTTTCTCAGAGTCCCTCTAAAGGCTCTAATACCACTTGTAGGTCCTTGGTTTATAGGATCTGACTAGCCTTTGTAAGACGATAGATAACTTGGATAAATCCAAATTAACTATATGAGAAACACTAACTATGAAATCAAGTGTTAATGCGGAATCTTAACACAAGAGTAAAGAAGAAACAACAATACTAATTGCTATTAAGCTCTATGCTTCTATATATTTCTCAAATCGTTGTTGTTAACATTGTGCCTTAGGGTTCCTCTTATACACCAAGGAAACCCTAATGGGCTTTACAACCATGTGAAAGGATAATACATATCCTTTCCTAAGATATCTCCTAAGATATCTCTAAGATAACTATTACTATTCTGTTTCATAAACAGACTTAACTATAAATAGAATTAACTATGACCAGTACTAACTTTAGTACTGCTAAGACTACCAGTACTAACTTAGTACTACCAGACTTAACTTAGTACTGCCAGTGTATTAACTTAATACTAACAGACCCTAACTATTATACCAGACTTAAATGTTATATACCAGTATTAAGTCAGTTAGCAATCTATTTTCCAACAGATTATTTGGAAGCAAAAGAATGCGACAATATATCTGTCACACAGACCATAACCTATGGGATGTTATTGTCAATGGAGATCAAGAAGAAGAGCCTGCACCAACTGGGAAACATCTGCTCTCTGCTCCTAAGACTGCCAAACAACTGGCTACTAAAAGGAATTAGGAAAAAGTTAAGAGCATCTTGCTTTTAGCAATACCTGATGAATACCTTCTCAAGTTTCACAATGTTGCAGATGCTAAATCACTCTGGGAAGCAATCAAATCAAGGTTTTGAGGTAATGAAGAATCCAAGGAAGATGCCAAAAAAATGTTCTTAAATCATCAGTTTGAACTTTTTCTACTAGGCATCAAATAAATTTGGACAAGGCTTATGATAGGTTCCAAAAAACTAATAAGTCAATTGGAGGTTCATGGTTGCTTACAAATCAAAGGGTAGTTATTCAACCAGAAGTTCCTAAGAAGTCTTCCTCCTTCATGGAATCAAATTGCTCTAATCATGAGAAATAAGCCAGAAATTGATGAGATTGATATTGATGACCTCTACAACAACCTTAGGGTCTACGAAGTGTCGAGATTGAAAGATCGTCAAGTTCCACTTTACTTCTCAGGAACTTGGCATTTCTTTCCTCTGAGAACACTAGCAGTACTAATGAAGTTAGTACTGCCAGTGGAGATTTTGGGGTTAGTACTGCTGGTGGAATTAGTCAAGTTTCATCTACCCCATGTGCTCATGATGTAGCATGCTCTTTCTTTGCACAACCAACAACCAGTCCTCAACTTGAAAATGAGGATTTTCAGCAGATTGATGAAGATGACTTGGAAGAATTGGATGTTAGATGGCAGGTGGCTTGATGGAATTCAAGTGAGAAAATCATTCAGAAGACAGGAAGTAGGGTAACAGGATTTCAAAGAAAAACGACCTGTTTCACTTGATAAATCAAAAATTGAGTGCTACAACTGTCACAGAAAAGGGCATTTTGCTAGGGAATGCAGATCTAGAAGGAATCAAGGGAAAAGATCTTATGGTGACAATGGCAGGAGCAATGCACCAACAAATGAATCTTCATCACAGGCACTGGTGGCTCAAGATGGTCTAGGAGGATATGACTGGAGTAATGATTTTGAAATAGAACCAGTCAACTATGCTTTAATGGTAATTCTCTTCTTCAAGCCACATCTAGTTCTTCTGAACAATGAGGTACAAAAATGTTCTAACAATGTCTTAAATTCTTTCTAAAAGACTCTTTAAAAGAATTATGATAGTAAAAGAGAAAAACATAGCAGAGCCAGACTAGAAATTCAGGGTTATGAGTTAGCCTTTTAGAGTCACTAGAATCTAGGATACTTGTACATGAAAAAGAATGAACTGGCTTGGGTGGGTGAAAATTATGAGTTTCAAAACTATTGAGCTTAAATGTAGAGAAATTAAAAATTTAAACAATCTTAACTGGTAATTAGATAAAATTTGTTAAAGCTAAGGATGAGTTAACAATTAAAGATAGAAAAATGGGAAGAATCATCCAAGATCTTGATGAATTACTAAAGTCAAATGAGTGCTAGAGAGATTAAAAATGGTTTAAGGATTTTAAGATATGGCACACAATTGAATGAAATGAGTAACAATTCTGAAACTGATAGTGAGATTAGTTTGAGTGCTTTTGATGTCAGATCTAGTGATGAAGAGTCCACACCAGCTAATGATAGGTTTTCCAAAGCAGATGGGTATCATGCAGTTCCCCCTCCTATAACAGGGAACTTCTTAACCTTAAGAGCTGACATATCATTTGCAAGTTTGGATGAATATGCCATCAGGAAGAAAATAATTGAGTCAAAAACAACTAATCTTAATACTAAACCAAGTGAGACTGTAGGTAAAACAAATGAAGCAAATATTCAAAAACCTAAGACAGTCTATGAATCAGTTAACATAGATAAAGTTATCATTGAGGATTGGATCTCAGATGATGAGGATGATGTGTCTGAAGTGTAATAATGCAAATACTGAAAAGCCTAAGTCAGTCAGTGAGTCAGTTGTGTCTAATCCTAAGATTAATAGAGATAGTGTTATCATTGAGGATTGGACCTCAGATGATGAGAAGGAAGTGTCTGGAGTGAAAAAAGTTAGACCTGAGACTAGAGATGATAAAAGTGGTCAAAATTCTCATAAACAAGGAGTTGGGTTTAGGAAAGTAAAAGCTTGTTTTATTTGTAAAAGTACTGACCACTTGATCAAAGACTGCAATTTCTATGACAAAAAAGATTTAAGAGTCTAATCTAAAAAATATGGTCAATACTGGTAAAAGGGAGGGCAAACCAGTATGGGATAATACCAAAAGGGTTAATCATCAAAACTTTTCAAAATACCCACATTTAAGTAAGACTTTTATCCCATCTGGAGTACTAATAAGAACAGGATTTGTTAGTACTGCTAGGCCAAGCATTAGTACTGTTAGACCAAGTGTTTGTACTGCTAGGCTGAGTATTAGTACTGCTAGGCCTGTTAGTACTGCCAGGCCAAGTGTTAGTATTGCTAGGCCAAGTGTGAGTACTACTAGGCATATTCATGCTACCAGACCTATTTACCTAAGGGTTAAAAACATGACTACTACTAGGAAAAGAGCAGTAGTTAATACTGGTAAGGGTAAGCTGGACACTGACCTTAAAAAGTCAAGATGGGTTTGGAGGCCTAAGGGAAATTACCTGGATCATGTGTCCAAAGACAGTGGATCATTCATGCTCAAGAAGGTTGAGTATGTTGACCCAAAAGGGATTTCCAAGTCTGTAATGGCTTGGATCCCTAAGAGATACTAATTCTCTTACCTTTTGTGCAGGGCAATCCAGAGATCTTGTTACAGGATCATGCAGTGGTGGATAGTGGTTGCTCTAGCCATATGACTGGCAACAAAGCTTATCTTTCAGACTATGAAGATTACAATGGAGGCTTTGTGGCTTTTGGAAGTGATCCTAAAGGAGGTAAAATAACGGGTAAAGGTAAAATCAAAACTGCTAATTTAGACTTTGATGATGTTTATTTTGTAGATGAACTTAAGTTTAATCTTTTCTCTGTCTCACAAATGTGTGACAAGAAAAATAGTGTCCTTTTTACTGAGTCTGAATGCCTTATCTTGTCTCCTAGCTTTAAGCTTCTTGATGAAAGTCAAGTTGTACTTAGAGCTCCTAGAAAGGATGATGTGTACAGCTTAGATTTAAAGAACATTGTTCCTTCTGGAGGTATAACTTGTTTATATGCAAATGCAACAGCAGATGAGTCTAAATTATGGCACAGGAGATTAGGTCATGTAAATTTCAAAAATATAAATAAACTTGTTAAAGGTCACCTAGTTAGAGGTTTACCTTCAAAAGTTTTTGTGAATGACCTCACTTGTGTTGCCTGCAAGAAGGGTAAGCAACACAAGGCCTCCTGTAAGGCCAAGTTAGATAGAATCATCAGAAAGCCCCTAGAATTACTTCATATGGACTTATTTGGACCTGTCTCTATAGAAAGCATCAACAAGAAAAGGTACTGCTTGGTTATGACTGATGATTTCAGCAGATTTAGTTGGGTATTTTTCTTAGCTACAAAGGATGAAACATCTGAAATCCTTTATAATCTTATCATAGGCTTAGAAAAACAATTGAATCATCATGTTAAAATCATTAGATGTGATAATGGGACAGAGTTTAAGAACTATGTTATGAATGAATTCTGTGCTAAGAAAGGAATCAAAAGGGAGTTTAGTGTAGCTAGAACTCCACAGCAGAATGGTGTTGCAGAAAGGAAGGACCCTAATTGAGGCAGCTAGAACTATGTTAGCAGACTCACTTTTACCTATCCCATTTTGGGCAGAGGCAGTTAATGCTGCTTGCTATGTACTGAATAGGGTATTAGTGACCAAACCTCAAACTAAGACACCTTATGAAATATTAATAGGTAAATCACCTAGTATTAGTTTTATGAGACCTTTTGGGTGCCTCTTGACTATTTTGATCACCTTATATTCCTTAGGCAAATTGGATGGGAAATCTGATAAAGGTTATTTGCTTGGATACTCTACCTCTAGTAAAGCCTTTAGAGTATACAACAAAAGGACCAAAAGGGTAGAAGAGAATTTGCACATTAATTTTCTTGAAGATCAACCAAATGTGACAGGAACTGGTCCTAATTGGATGTTTGATCTTGATTTTCTAACCAATTCAATGAATTATATTCCTGTTAGTGTAGAAAATCATGTTAATGTGGATGCAGGTACACAAGATTCTTATGTTGCAGGTTCATCAGGAAAAGATAAATGACCTACTCAGGAATACATACTGCTTCTACTACAACCTCATAGGATAAGGATTCCAATAGAAGATGTTGCTCCAGTAGCACATGAAACACCTTCTGAAAGTTTTCCTAAAGAAAATGATGTACAAGATTCAAAAGATGCTGCTACCAAGGAAAGTGAACAAGACTTGCAAGATGAACTTGAGAAGATGGTTAATCAAGAATTGGCTGCTAAAGCTATGAATGATGTTTCAAAACAAGCCTTTGAAGAAGAAAAGAGGAGAATTGCATCTCAAAAGAAGGCAGCTCAAGCTATAAGTACTAACAAACTTAGTACTGATAGGTCATCTATTAGTACTAATAGGCTATCTGTTAGTACTGATAGGCCATCTGTTAGTACTGATAGGCCATCTGTTAGTACTGATAGGCCATTTGTTAGTACCGATAGGTCTATTACACCATATGTTAGTGTTGCTAGTACTTCTACAGGTACAAATGCTGGTGAATCATCATTTGTTTATCTTGGAGGAAAAATACCTATTGATGCATCTACTCTCTATAATGCTGATTTACCCATTGATCCAAATATGCCTGACTTGGAAGATGCTTCTGATACTCTTCCAAATGATGGAATAATCAATAGAGCTTATGATGATGATGAAGATGTAGGTGTAGTGGCTGATTTCAACAACATGGATAACACCATTGCTGTTAGTCCTATTCCCACACTCAGAATTCATAAGGATCATCCAAAAGGACAAATTCTAGGAGATCCTACATCAGCAGTTCAAACAAGAGGGAAGATTCAAAAGGCTTCTTCAGCACAACAAGCCTTGGTAAGTTACATTCATAAACAGAACAGAACAAATCACAAGGATCATCAGCACTGTTTGTTTGCATGTTTTCTCTCTCAAGAAGAACCCAAGACTATATCACAAGCCTTAAAGGATGAAAGCTGGGTTGAAGCAATGCAAGATGAATTGCTCCAGTTCAAGTTACAGCAGGTTTGGATACTTGTGGATTTACCTTTTGGAAAGAAGGCGATTAGCACTAAGTGGGTTTTCAGAAACAAAAGAGATGAGAAAAGCATTGTTGTGAAGAATAAAGCTAGACTTGTAGCTCAAGGTCATAGACAAGAAGAAGGAATAGACTATGATGAGGTTTTTGCACCTGTTGCTAGAATAGAGGCAATCAGGCTGTTCTTAGCCTTTGCATCATATAAGGGATTTCTTGTCTATCAGATGGATGTTAAAAGTGCTTTTCTCTATGGCACAAATGAAGAAGAGGTGTATGTTCATCAACCTCTAAGCTTTGTTGATCTTGCTCATCCAAACAAAGTTTATAAGGTGGTTAAAGCTCTTTATGGTCTACATCAAGCTCCTAGAGCTTGGTATGAGACACTCTCTTCTTTCCTGTTGGAGAATGGTTTTAGAAGAGGTACCATAGACAAAACCTTGTTTATCAAGAAGAATAAGAGTGACATTATGTTGGTCCAAGTTTATGTGGATGACATAATATTTGGCTCTACTAAGAAGTTTATGTGTATTGAATTTGAAGAAGTTATGCACAAAAGATTCCAGATGAGTTCCATGGGAGAGCTTACATTCTTTTTGGGACTACAGGTAAAGCAACAAACTGATGGAATCTTTATTAGTCAAGACAAGTATGTAGCTGACATTCTCAAGAAGTTTGATTTTTGCTCCATTAAAATAGCTACTACTCCTATTGAGTCAAACAAACCCTTGGTTAAAGATGAAGATGGTGTAGAGGTAGATGTGCATGAATATAGATCAATGATTGGTTCCCTGATGTATTTGACTGCATCAAGGCCAGACATCATGTTTGCTGTCTGTGCCTGTGCAAGGTTTCAAGTCACTCCAAAAGCTTCCTATTTACATGCTGTAAAAAGGATCTTTAGGTATCTCAAACATCAACCCAAACTAGGGTTATGGTATCTTAGGGATTCCCCTTTTGAACTAGAAGCTTTCTCAGATAGTGATTATGCAGGAGCCAGCCTTGACAGGAAATCAACAACTGGTAGATGTCAATTTCTTGGTAGATGACTCATATCTTGGCAGTGCAAGAAGCAGACAATTGTGGCAAATTCTACTACTGAGGTATAATATGTTATAGCTGCTCATTGCTGTGGGCAAGTACTATGGATACAAAACCAAATGATGGATTATGGCTTTAACTTCTTGAACACCAAAATCCATATTGACAATGAGAGCACAATATATGTTGTCAAGAATCCAGTTTATCACTCAAGAACCAAGCACATTGAGATTCGACATCACTTCATAAGGGATTGTTATGAGAAGAGATTAATAGATGTTCTTAAGATTCACACTGACTCAAATGTTGCAGACATTCTCACTAAAGGATTTGATGTTACCAGGTTTAACTTTTTAGTGGCCAGCATTGGAATGTTAAATCTGTAGTTATATTTGAGGGGAGGTTCAATTGTAAAGTTTGTACATACTAGTTTACATTAATACTGCTAGCGTATTAATGCTGATAGATAGGTTATAGTTAGTTCAAGTTCATAGTATATTTTTCTTTTTATTGCACTAACTTTTCAGGATAAGCATGGATTTTGGGAGAATGGTGATGAAGCAGTCCCTGGCAAATACAAACCTCATCTATGGTCTGTAATTACTAAGTATTAAAGTTAATTCTATAGTCTACAAGTTTATTTGTGGGAGATTACTTAGTTTAATTATGTGGGACCTTAGGTTAATTTGATAGTCTAAACATTTAATTAACTGGTAGGTCTATATGTTAATTCTTTTTTCTTGGTTGACTATATTAGTACTGGTAGTCAAATTTTAATACTGGCAGATCGGAGTTGGTGATGTCGGTGAGGGAAATTGACTCTTTTCTTCTTTTAAATATTACCGTTAGAGATTTTTACGGCGCGTAGACATCTTATAACATAGGTTTTTTATTTGGATAATTACTGCACTTTATTCAATAAAATATCTTTCTTTGCTCTAAAGAAACTTCTTTTACAACGATCCAATAAGAAACCTTGTTATTTCATCAAATAAAAAACTCAATTCCCTCTCTCTTACAGCCAATAGTCATTTCACTCATATCAAACCCAGGATTAGATTTCCCATCCTTACGATTTCTGTTCATCAACATGTTCATATGACCAACCTAAAGTACTCAGACAAGCATTATATGGTCGCTTTCCTGAAGAAACCAAATGAAAGTGTTGGTTTCACTGACTGGTTTGTAGATTTTCTTAATAGGTACATCTCTTAGGATGCCTTAACTCATAATCCTACTATCTATGACTCCCTAGTCAAATAGTTTTGGCAAACTGCCACAGTCAGAACACTTGCTAATGGGACTCAACAATTAGTAGAACTCAATAGACTCTAAAGAGTATACTATTACTGAGGCATCTGTTAGAAGCAAAACTTCAATTGGCAGATGCTACCAGATACATAATTTATTTGAGACTGAAAATTTATGCTGGAAATTAGCCACATTGGGTATGTTACTGGGGTAAATTAACTTTTTAGTAAAAGGAAATTTTACATCCCTCAAATGGAAATTTTTAATCCATCATATTTTACACTGCTTAAGCCCTAAGTCTGGTGGATGGGATCAATTTGGTAGTACTATTACTACTGTATTAATCTGTCTATCTAGCAATAGGGTTTATGATTTTTGATGGGATGGTTTATAACTTAGAGAGTAATTCAATTTTTATAATTAATCAGGTTTTATAAATTATTTTTAGATAATTACAACTGAAGAGAAAGGAGGGTTATTTAGCTCAAACTTAGACAAAAAGCTTTGTGCAACATGAAAAGAGGGTTTGCAGGGGGACATTATACCATTGCTCCTTGCTATGTGGCTTTTCTTAGGGGCAGCTGGTTGGATCAGGTGAATGGCTCAGCATAACCAGCTAAAACCCCATACACAATGGTTGATCCAATATCATCCACCATCCCAACACCTATGTCAATTACCTATTCCATCACCCCCCCCTCATCCATCCACTACTTCTTACTCACACCTCATTCACCCACCTCAATCACTACTTCTATCAACCACCTCATTCTACCACCATATTCACCACATCTATCAACCTACTTTTTTCACCACCTAGTCCATTGAAGCACCTCTCCCTGAAGGTATTACACTCATCAGGAAGTGCTGAGGATAGTTATGAACTTAAGATTGATGGTGCTTGTACCTACCTTGGTGACCAAGATTACTAGTTTGGAGAATGAGTTAAAGGAAACCAAGCAGACACTAAGGAATGTTGTGCTCAAATTGGTAAAAAAGGTGAAATCACTAGAACAAGCTTTAAAGAGGAAATCCAAGAAAGTACTCATATCTGAATCAGAGGGTGAAGAACCAGAGGATCAGGGGAGGAAAATTCAGGATATTGATGATGATCCTCTAGTTTCTTTGGTTAGAGTCATCCATATGAAAGGAAGTCACAATTTTGTTACTCCTACAAAAGCTTCAAGGGAGGCTCAAGAAGAAGAAATCACTCCTACAATCTTGGAAGCAGCTAAAACATTGTCAAGGGTTGCTTCTTAGGGTGTTAACAAGGGAAAATCAACTGATAAGGGCAAGAGATATAGGAGGAGAGCAAGGTCTATGGCTAGAAAGATTGATACTGGATTGGATGCTAAAGAAGAGGTTAATACTGGCAGAGAAAAGATTAATACTTGTATTGAAGAAATTAGTACTCGTAGTACTAAAATTGATTCTGGTACTGCTAGTAAAAGGAGTCAAAGGGAAGGAAAGGCTCCAATGGTTGAAGAGGATATCAAGGCTTCTCACAAAACTAAAGAAAAAATGAGACAAGAGCAAGTTGGATTGGAAGAGGCTATAAAGTTGCAAGCTCAATTGGATGAAGAAGTTGCAAAGCAGATTCATTTAGATAAAATGATAGCTAAAAGAATGGCAAAAGAGGAAGCTTTATCAGAACAACAAAAGAAAAGAAAAGCTCAAGTTCAATTTGAAACACAGTTTTATACTGAAGAAGACTAGGATACTATTAGAGCCAAGCTAGAAGCAAATGCAGAGTTGTCAAAAGATGTGTTGGGACAAGATTTACCTGAACAAGATTTTGCAAAAAGAATGGCAGAAATGGTGAATCAAAGAAAGAAACACTTTGCAGAGGAAAGAGCTAAGGCAAAGAGAAACAAACCCATGACTCAGTCACAGTTAAGAATTTATATGTCAAACTATCTTAAGAACCAAGGAACTTGGAAGCTTTCACAGTTAAAGAAGTTAAAGTTTAAAGAAATTAAAGAAGAGTTTGATAAGTTAGTTCAGCAGATTGATACTTTTGTTCCTATAAATCTTGAAGCCACAAAGACAAAATTGAAAAGATATGGAGAAGAGCTGCAGACAAAGACTTCAAAGAAACAAAGGTTTGATGATAAAGATGTTCCAGCTGAAGGAGAAAAAGTTGCTAAAGTAAAGGAAGAAGAGCCAGTTAAAAGAACAGGAAAAAGAAAGAAGCAAAAGTCTAGAAAAGGTATAAATGTTGACAAGAGTGCACAAGAAGATTCAGAAACTGATAAAGAGGAATCAGTAGAAGCTATGAATCCTACTCCTTTGACTACAAAATTCTGTAGTTGTGGCAAATTAGAAGATATTTTAGCAAGGCTTCAAGAAGTGTTTATCAGATAATAAGAGCGAAATGAGCTGTGATACAATCAACTATGAGCTTTTGGAATATGATTTAAAGACTTCACAGGAGGTAATCCTTATAGAGTTATAAGGTTGGGTAATGCTGATAGTATGGAACAACAGGCCTTGAGGATGTTCTTATGACAGATGCTTTGAGTGATCTCAAGAATTTGTTTGATCCACTCTCATTGACAGATGCTATTTAGACTTACCACTCAAACAAAAGATGGTAGTTGTGAGGTTATTATGATAAGTGTAAGTACATTGTTTAACTTTTGTGAGGCAATGCACACAATCCTATATGTTAGCGATAGAAAGTATCCATTGTCAAAAGAACTTTGAATGTGATGCTTAAATGAAGCTTCTAGATAGAAAGATGAATGAAGTTTGCTATAAACTCTTGAAGATGATTGAGAAGCAAGCTGGGATTAGAAAGTGATGAAGTTATCAGTAGCAGTGGGCATGTTTTTGGAAACTGTGGACTATTATGGAAAGTGATAGGTTTTTGGTGTTGGCTAAACACCATTAAACAATATGGTATCAGTTCACCATTGCTTAATAGGCATTGGACATGGGTAGTCCAAAGCAAACGGATTGGTAAAAGACTCTCACAAATCTGTTAATGGTTGACAGTTTACAAAAAATGTATGGGTAATCAATGCACCTAGTATTGCACTAAAAGCATTGCTACTTCCCAGAAGCAAAAACAGCTACTGGTTAAAGAGAATCTCAAATACGTTGGATAGCTTTAGTTGCTAAAACTATAGGTTATCAATGCACCTTGTTACTATAATGAAACATTGACTAGTCCATAGGAAACGGCTCATGGTAAAGACATAACAAATCCGTTGATGGCTGGTAGTTTGCCAAAAACTACAAAGCCAACTTAGTTGGATGTTGCTGTGTAGCTGTGAAGAGGAAGACATAGGACCTAATTGGACAAAGTATTGATCTGATTTATCATAAGAACATCAAACAGATCATCATTTAAGAGAAGTTAAGGACTTGAAGACATGCTTGTATAAAATTCTCAAAAGCCCAAACTAAAGACAACTGAAGAAACTTTAAGTTAACAAGTGAAGTTCAAGTTTAGGGGAGGATTGTTAGGAATTTTGTGTAATAGAATTAATTCTGTTAGTATTATAGTTAGTTCTACTAGTGTAATAGTTAGTAATGGAAGAAGGTTTATCATAGTTAGTACTAGCAGTATTAAATAGTTAATACTGTTTATGTAATAGTTAAGGTTGCTTAGTGAGAATAGAAGAATTAGTTAGAGTTAAAGATATGCATGAGATATCTTAGGAAAAGATATGCATTATCTTTATACGCGTTTTGTAAAGCCCATTAGGGTTTCCTTAGTCTATAAAAGGATCCCTAGGCATAGTTAGTAGATATAGTTCTACAGAAGATCATATAGATCAAATAGTAATCTTAGTTTTAATATGTAACCTAGGCAAATTTAAAGTTTAATATAAAAGTGTTTTGATTATATTCTTCTTTATATTGTTGATTAAATTCCGCGTAATCAATAGTGGTTAATCATTGTTTCATCATTGTTACTTTAGATTTATCTAAGGCAACAAACCCTTTACAAGCTAAAGGTTAAGATCCATTAAGCAAAGAGATCCTACACCCTCGAACTCACTTAGGATTGGGACAAGGTTCTCAACACTAGGAATAATGTCAAGATGCTCATCCCCCATACTTAGAGAGTTATCGGGCTCTACGGTCGGTAAGTCGGGTGTGATTGCTTTAGGCTT
Source organism: Tanacetum coccineum (assembly GCA_026074375.1). Classification (NCBI taxonomy): domain Eukaryota; kingdom Viridiplantae; phylum Streptophyta; class Magnoliopsida; order Asterales; family Asteraceae; genus Tanacetum; species Tanacetum coccineum. Next base: position 13,368 of record BQNB010026911.1, on the reverse strand, counting down.
TCTATATATAATAGTACACTCATCATTGTCATCGTCGTAAAAGGTAGGACGATTCCAACTTGGAGAATTAATATATTCTGATAGCTCTTCACTAATATTTCGCACATCTTTAAGGAGTTTACTTATCAATTCTTGAATATCCTCTTGTTGATATTGCTCGTCCGTCAAAGCATGTTTAATTTGACCAAATCTCTCCCAAGCTATCAATATAACCTTTGGTGTTACTCCAAAAGGTATACGACTAAACTTCCTTAAGAAGGTGTAAATGTATTTCATTAACACTTCCACATCGTCGATCATAGAAAAATTTCCATATGGAGTAAAACTTTGAGCTGCCGGCTTCTTCTTTTCTTGTTGGATTCCTTTAAGAACTTGCAAATCATTCATGAGTTTAAGAAGCAATTCTTGCATAACTTCATGTTGATTCAGTTCTTCTTCCATGGCTTGCTTAATCTTAAGAAATCTCTCCTCAGCTAGCAATAAAGCTATGCACTTTTCTTCAGGAGGTATATGATCAAACTCCTTTAAAAAGGCTTGAATAGCTTCCATTAAGTCTTCTCGAGCTTGCAAAATTTCTTTACTCGTCTCTTGAGGAGGATGATGAATGACGGAATATTGCGGGGGTTGAAATTGGTCAAAACCGGAAGAATTAGGTTCATAGAAATCTTGGTTCAACGGTTGACACTGAAAAGTCTCATGAGGACCCGCAGTTCTCATAATAAACGTATTGTTGTGGTGAAGTTAGTGGAAAATTATTATCCTAGGTTTGATCGAAACACGGGTCCGGGTTGTAAACAAACGGAACTTGAAGTGAACAATCATAACCAAAATGAGCATCGTTTCCACATAACTTACAAATATTCGTCTCGTACTGGGGTTGTGGAGGGTAGTCGGAAAAATTTTGAGATTCATTGAAAGAATTTGGATTTGGATTATAATCAAATGAATTTCCATCTCTTGAAGCGCAAAATGAACAAAATCCTCCTCTTAACGGGCCTTCACACCTACACCCCACCCCCCCCCCAAAACAAGTTGATGGCTTTCCATCACCATAAGTGCAATTTAAACAAGTTCCAAGTAGAAGATTAACACCACACTGCGGACACGTACATAGATAACAATAAAAGCCATCACATGGTTGTCCACACCCCGTACACTCACGTTGGTTAAATGACGTCATAAGAAAGAATTAAACAATATAGAGGATAAGAAGAAAGAATTAAACGGATAAGAGGTAACGGAGAATATTTTTGGGTTTTTGAAAATAATTCATAAGAAAAGGAATAAAAATAAAAAATATTTTTGGTAACCGAAAATTAAACGTGCACGGTAGCTCTCTAAAAATACATACAAGAAAGCGGAGGAGTTGGTAAGCGCGAGGCGCTATTTAGAATAACCCTTCTCCTTTTGGGTGATGTTGATCAAACCCGCCTTAAACTTTCCTTATAGCACGTAATCTAAAGGTGAGCCGTAACAACGATTAACAAATGGTTATTTTTATATTAAAATAAAAGAGAATATAAGTGTAAAATATTCACAAACAGAAAATAACTTCACGAGGAAGGTTCTTCAAAAACACTAATCTTCGAACGAAACACGATAATCGTAACACACTTCCCCGGCAACGGCGCCAAAAATTTGATCGACTAAGAAACACCTCTTTATATAATAGAATATATAAGTTTAGATAAAAAGGTTGACGTACGTATTCAAATATTAGTTATAGTAAGTATTTTCCGTCGGGTTCGAGAAACAAACTTTTAACCAAAGTTGTCTCAAAAACCTCTCGGGTCATTTTTCCTCGACGAAGCGTGAATTGGGAATCGGTTAAGTTCGTGACCGCGTGATTTGAATAAGTCAAGATTTGTTTGATTTGATATTTTTATATTTGAAATTTATACTATTTTTAAAGAAATTAACAATTTAAAACTATAATAGAAATAACTAAAAATTAATTAAAATGGAAAATGTTTGCTAAGTGACATGAGATGTTCATTAAGTGTGGGTTTAGGTTTAATAACGAATTAATATCCTTAGAAAAGAAATTTTCTCACAACGGTTGTTTATTTTGAAAATGATATTTTAAAAAGAAAATAATTACTAGATGTGTAATTTGATTATTCTCCGGATTTTGCCCTTTAAACAATCATCTTACAAATCTAAATAATCCGACAAATTATTTATCTCTAAACCTTTTATCAATCCACACTTAATTTCCAATTCACAAATATCACTTAACAAGCACTAATAAGACTACTCGCTAAGCATAATAATAAAATAAGCAAAGCAAAACATTTTATACTAAAGCTACACTAATTAATTGAAAAAGGATAGAAAATGAGACCGAATTGAAGACCCGCAATTAAACGAATACCACCCGATTTATTTAGCTAAAACAAATAATCAAATTCGGTCTAGCTAAATAAACCCTTAAGCTCCGCGCCTCATGAGTAGACCGGTACCAAAAAGTAACAAAACAATAAGACATAAGGGATTAAAGCAAAACAAAATCATAACAATTTTATTCTACTGTTCTAAAATTCCATTCGCAAAATTACTCAAACAAAAAAGGAAGAGATAAAATATCTAAATTGCTAGAAAAAGGCAAACGCTTTTACAACAAACATGCATTCAATAGCTAAGCAAATAAACATTGAGCATTAAGATAAACATGAAAGCATATAATTGCATTACGTGGGAGCACGTTATCATCATGAACCTTCAAAGCACATATGTAAAATGCAAGTAGTCTAGATTGACTAAGGAGAAACCTAATTTCTACTTGCTTAGTGTGCACTCCTAATGAAATACAAAGTCTATCGATGTAGACTATCATTAGGCATATTTAGGAAGAGGCATTTAATCAAATTAGAGAATGAATATGAGACTATCACTAGTGGTGCTCAATTCAGGCTAAACACGACCATTTTTATGGGTTATACCACGAACCCAACTTTACTCTTGGAAGCAATTCAACCGTTAGGTCAAATTGAATTTCTAGTGCAATAGATTCTCTAGTAGTCATTCTCATGTTAGACAAAATAGAATTCCTATATTTGCCTAATGAAGTGTAGCAAAGATAAAATTTGTATTATCTTATCATAAATGGCCTAACATGACTCAACTAACATGCTTTAATTCTGGTTCGCATAATCCTAATTAAAATGTGTGGAATTCTAAGGTTAAATGATAGAGCAAACAAGTTGTTGTAGGTTTAAGAGAGAATGAGTCATCTAGAACATAGGAGTATGCTTAAGAGTGACAATGTGTAATGCTCTATAATGAGAGTGTTCAAAGAATGTACCTTTGCATGTCTTTTATGAAAGAAATCCAATTAAGGTTATTTACCTCAATAGATCTTGTGAATGTTTCTTTGTATAATTATGATGATGATTTACTAAAGGTTAGTTACATGTATGTTGAACCTTTAAGCAAGAGATTCATAAGAGGAAGATGATTTAAAATCTATGATATAGGGCGGGATTTACTTAAACGAAGGATGATCTAAGATGAAGGATCCATCGATCTGTGGAGGCGCCAAATTTGGGTAAGGATCATTTTCCCACTATTTGAGAGATAGTGTTAAAATTAGGTTATTAGGAGAAGCTTATATAAGTTAGAAGGGTTCTTGGTTTGATTTTTTGAAAATAACGTCCAAGACTTGCTTATCAAGTTGGAGTACTTATGAGTTTCCCGATGGAAATTCATAAGTCGTCAAATCCTACTTAGAGTGTGTTAGTTTAGCATGTGAATTTGACCATAGCTAAAACATAACATTTGAACACTTTAAAATCAATGAAGCATTTCATTGTAAGTGTGATTGCAATTCCGATGACTAATCTTGTTGTCTTGCCTATTCGACTTCGTGATTTCATGTGATATCCGAGGATGGTTACACATGTAGACACAAAAAGATATTACTGGTTATTTGATTGATATTTCCGTGATCAGATAAATTTAGTCCTCGATTCATGTTTAATATTTTTGTAATTAGATTGAATGATGGGATGATTATCGTTTGTATAATAGGCGTCTTCATATTTGAATCCTCTTAGACCACTTATTAATAGGAAAGCACGATAATGGTTTGTTGGAATAAGTTCAATTTTTCCTAATTCTCACTTAGATGGTTAGAAGGGTTCTTCATTTGGTGAAGAAGTAAATTTTATGCTTATTTGGCTAAAGTATAGATAGAGTTTTAATGAGAGAAGTTTGAGTTTTGAAGTTGTGCTTTTGAATTGTTTGAGCAAAGTTACATTTTTGTGCATTTGCTCATGTTTGGCTTTTCGGAAACAACGACTTTACCAATTGCATTGCAAGGTAAATTACTTGAGTATTTCGGATGAAACATTCAAGTCGTCAATCCTACTTCATTGTGTATTTTATGCATATATTTTCCAAATATTTGGAACACAACTATTAGGACAAGTAGACTCAATATGAAATCATCTACACTAGTGTGAGTTATGTTCTGATGCATTTCTTATCATTTGGAAAGGGATATCGTTACTTTTCTATCAATCGAGTGTGATTGGTATGTAGGTTTAAGATTGTATATCTTGTTATATTTTGATGTAATCTTAAGCTAGACAAATAAGAATCCGATTTCTTGTCCATTCTCGTTACTTGTCAATTGATTCCGATTAATAACATCAATCATAGTTTGAATAATGAGTTGATATATATTCGAAATCTTTCTTGACCCTACGAACACTCTTTTAAAAGAAGACAAATAAAGATTTTCATAGTGTGTTCCACTAATCCTAAGACTAGTTATAAGTGTGAGGTTGATGAATAATAACAAGTTAATTTCTTACATCAAGATTGTTATATATTTTACGGTCGTGCGAAATAAAACTTATTTGTTGTTATGCATGTGTGCATAGTTTTTGATCATTTTATTAGTATATAATTGATTTTTCTATCCATTGTTATTTGTACAAACACACATCTTCTTTGTAAAAACACTATATGTTTATAAAAAGAATATAATTATGTGTGTGTGTTAGAACAATGCAAGCACAAGCAAAGTTTAACCAAAAAATACAATTTCTTTTACTTAATTAACAATGTATTAATACAATCTTTTATTTGTTTAGACAACCATGGGTTTAAAACACCACAAGATGATGAACAGATTTAGGACTCTTGTTGGAAGTGAGTTGATGTGGTTAGAAATATTTTAGTGGAGGGTTTTTAATATATGACTTAGGACTTAATTTTCCACACACTTGACAAACTATTAAACTCTCATTCCTAAGTGGGTTACTACACTCAAAATGATCGGTAAGATGTTTATGTAACACTTTTAAATATAGTGATCTATGCCTATATGCAATGCACAAACAATTTTGCAACTTAACGTAAGCAATCTAGCTTAATTTCTATTAGGCATAATCCAAAAACTAGTAACATACAAATAATATACATGGCACATGTGTTTAGATATATAATTTGCTCAATTACAAATAGTAATGATTACTTATTAATATCTATTAACCAAGTTGAAACAAAAGTAAACACACCTAATCATCTAGCATACAATAAGGATTTCTTCGTGTTTTGTGTGTATTAGTATAACGATCTATACTTTAGCTTGATTTGATTTGAAATAAAATTAGTTCCTCCCATTCCAAAAATTGATTAAGATCGATATTTTGATAGGACAAATACACTATTTTTCAAAGATATATCAATTAGAAATGCCCGGCTTAAAGGATAATGTAAAATACAAGTTTTACGTTAAAACGAAACTCAAAGTTTTGACCATATGTACTATTTTTCATTTTTGACTTATTTAAGTTTAAGAATGAAACATTGAAAGTATTTTTTAAATAAAAGTAGACTCAATTATCTTTGAAATGGCGGGTGGCACGACTTTTACAGACTTACGGTTATTTTTATATGATTTTTTAAAGTTTGCCAAATTCTGCTGAAACAGACAGACGACCCCCATAAAGGTGACGGCCCCCAGATATATTTGGGGGCCGCCCTAGCATTTATGGGACCGCCACCAGAGACCCAAAAACACGTTTTTAGTATAAAATCATTTGGTGACTTAATGTAGGGACGTAGGACTTCAGAAAGTTGTTTCAGCACATGAAATACGTGTTTTAGACATTATTTCTACTCTTACGACTTAGACAAACATAAGTTAACACTTCCAAGTTCTTTTAAGAAAAATTTTCTTCAGCTAGTAGACGAAGTTTATTTTAATAATAAAACTAGTACGAATCAAACAACAAAATACTTTTCATATTTAATCCCCCTTCAATGTGTAGTTTGAATACATGGATCATACTCTATTTTAAAATACCATTTTTTTGAAAACCTAAAGCGACGTGGCTCTTGATACAATGTAGAAAACGTAGGGGGGGGGGGGTTTAATACGGTTTCCTTTAAAAAAAATTAAGATCAAAGATTATATCACTATCTATCAGCGGTACCATAAATATATGGGGGCTGCCTAGTACATTAGGGGGCCGCCCTTTTTAAAGGGACCGCCTCCAGAAGAGGTTTTCGGACTAGATCATTTGTATCAAATCACCAATCAAGCTTGACGTGATATGAGAAGTGTCGATAATGGATTTACAATACTAGCGCATATTCTACCAATATATCCACACTCACAATGTTTACTACAAAGAGCTACACAACCATGACTAACACAACATACACAACAATTTACACAGTCATAAGCATAATCCAAGTGTAAAAGTAAAGCGATAAATGTAAAGACATAAGTAAAGAGAAAGGTAAAAGAATGAAACCGACACACGATGTTTTTTTTATTTATAGTGGTTCGGTCACGAAGATACTCTTTTGCCCTACTCCCATCCAGAGTATCCAACTCGAGAGTCACTAATCAACAAGCTCCTTTTCGGCGGAGAAAAACTTATACCAATGCTTACATTATTTTCCGACACTAAGCTAGATGTCGAGTCCTTTTTTGGGTACAACCAAACCCGTTATGTTTTATGGCCCAACATAACAAACCTTGTGTTTTATGGCCTAAACACATAAACCGCGTTGCTTACATTATTTTTTGACACTAAGCTAGATGTCGAGTCCTAATCTTAGCTAGAACTAATATACCACATCACCAATGTATTTTAAGGCCTAAAATACTAACCAACCCACAATCAACTCATGCAAATATATACATCATTTAAATCTACACACTACTAAAGATTAGAAGACATGAACTCGATCTATATGTAACAAATGGACTAACTAGACTACATAACTTTAGATCTTAAAGATGACTGAAGTTCTTCTCTTGCACTTGAGGAAAGGAGGAAAGGATAGAAGATTGGATACATGGCTCATTTTGGATTTATTGAAGAGGTGATTACGAAGACAATTGAATATTGCTTATTTGATGTTGTAGTTGAGTTTTACATATGCGTGTTCTTATTATATCTTAAATAGCTTACAACGTTTGAAGATAACTTGTTCGTGCTTATATGATGTTGACGAATACTTGCAAAATCTAGGAATGTGTGATTTTTCTTATGATTCTCAATGCTTACATTCGCTATAACTTGAAGGAGTTATGTTATTGTGCTCAGTGTCTCATTTTATAGGATAAATGAGGATTTTGTCAAGAGATTGCGTTCTACTTATACTTTTCCCTGTAGTATGAGTTTGATGTCACGTGGATAGTGCAATACATAAGACATAAGTTTGGGATATTCTACTTGTTCATCAAATTCATTATACTCGGTTTTCTTCATCAGTGATCACTACATAGAGCCTACAGAGTTTGAGATTTAAGAGATGGTAAACATATTAGTTTTAGGGGAAGCTTATTGATTAAATGTTTAACACTATATGCACCACTTAAGGGGAAGTGTTTACAAGTTGCATATCTACACAAGACCCCTATTGGATGATTACAAAAAGGGGAAGAAGACTACAGGTTTATTGATTTGTAGCTTATTATGTGTGGTGACATGTTCAAGAAGATCTTAAGTCAAGGGGAAGCATTGAAGATTGTTTCATTCATGAAGATTGTTTTGTAATATAAAATAGTGGAATGTTTTTTGTTGTTAGGATCTCAGATTTGATGATTACAAAAAATACATATGCAAATCTGAAGATAAGGATGAAACCACAAGGACTTAATGTTGCTTATAAATTAAGTTAGCTTTTATGGAAGCTAGGGATTTTCTTGTATAACCCTCTATATAAAAGGGCATAGGCGTATGGTTTATATATCCATCATAGTTAGATCTCTCCAATGAGAGTGACACACATAAGAAAATGTGTGTATTATTATTAGTTTATTAGTTGTTTATAGTTCATTATTAGTATGATAAAGAAAACCTTGTTATAAATTGAATGTTTTATTTATTCCGTGCTATTATGTTATTCAATTTTATTCTTTCTAGATGGCAAAACGATTCTTAACATAGGTCACCTAACTCATATGTGTTCATCATAACACTAATGCTGATATGCTCATCATACTCGGGTTGGTACATAGTATCTAGTCCAACGATCACTCTATAATGCCCATCATGTACTCCAAAAACACTCGCGCACCTATCAGAATGGTATGACTGTCTACGTGACATACGCTCCAGTAAAACCTAACGAATCTCTATACGGCCCATCAATATCAGATAAATCTGCCATGGTCAGGCGTTGGGGTCTAGGTATAGCAAACCTAGGGAACCAAGGAGCGGGGTCCATTTACAATCAACACTCCTTCAGGACCAATCAACTCCCTGGGTGGTAGCATCGAGAAGACCTACAGTAAATTGGGTCTTTAAGACCATCCAAAACATCATCAGACAGAAGCTAAAGCTTCTTTACCAACTTTGTCACAAACTTCCTATAAACAATTATACTTCCCTCCTATGTACCCATACCTTTCCTCTTCATCCACTTACCAATCACCCAAGCAACATGAGCATATCTCTCCATATTCCTATCCTCAAACATATACATCAACCATAACTCATTCCTCTGAATTTTGTCATACCCGGTCGTCCTCTGAAACAAACCATACATAATCATCTTTTACAAAACCCTTAGAATAGGACTCCTAATGGTTTGAGTAGCACTCCTAGAAAAACACAGCTGATCCTCACTACTAATCCTTACCCAATACTCATTAGCATCAAAGTAATCATCATTACGCAAACCTCCCTAAAAGTAAACTTTAAAACCTTCCTCCCTAATCTCCACACTAGAATACAAACCTAAACGATGAGCAAACTCTAACAAACTCAAAAAGTGTTTACGTCCTCCCAATCTAAACTTTATAATTTTCTTTGTTGTCTACTCCTCATCAGCCACTTCTTCATCAAACTCAAATGTAGAAAAAAATTCATGACACAACTAATATCCAGAACGCCTCCAAGCTTTAGAACTGAATATCTCTTCATTTCCTTCTATCTCAATCACCTTAATCTCCAACTTCTCCTCAATAGTCTCTGCCACAAACCCTTTGCATTTCTAAAACGGTCCATTCAACAAACATGGGGCATACACTTGCTTCATAAAGTAAACACACAAGAACAATGTTACATCTCTTTTTTGCCTTCATGTTACAACCACCCCACAGTAGGTTTTGGTGGTAAACACGCCCTAGCATAGCCTCTTCCATATTCTCGGTATCACGGTGCCTCTTTGGATGGCTCGAGGATCCATAGTCGTGGGTACCTACGTTCTCTGCATAAGAAAGCGCGCGCGCACACACACACACACAAACACACACATATATATATATAGTTATATTAGATATCAAGTATAACAATTAGACAAGCCTAGATACGCTTTGCAAAAGTTTTGTTCCTTTTCCAGAAGAAAAGTGCGGCGATAACAAGTGGGGCATACTTTCTGGGTTTCCAAACATTAAAGTGCGTCGGTTTTTGATAAAAAAAACGGCATACTTTTTAGTCTTGGAAGATGGAAAATTTTGAATTTCTACAAGAAAAACTCAATAAGAACTTAAGCTTTTATCATTTAGAATAAGTTTATAACATCACATTATCATCCCAAGAAAGTTTTAACAGTTTTAAACATTTTTTTTAATTCATCATCATAACATAATTTAACAAGAACATTAACAATATTCATATAGATATAACTTAGTTAAAACATAGGATAACGTTTAACCATAATCAAAACTATTAACTGAGATTAAAATTTATAAGTCCTAATTTAAAAATTATTAAACATAATATTAATACAAGGAAACAATAATATGATAAAGATAATTTTACCATTAAAAAGGGGGCATTATCAATTGATGGATTGGATTTGAGAAATCTTGTTTTTGATCACAAACCGATTTTTATCCTTTATATTAAGGATTCTTACGACATTTGATCCGCATCTATTTGCATATGTGAAATCCCTTATATATTTTCTAGCCCTTGATTCGTTATTCGTTTGCTACCCTATTCGATAGTTCGTAACCCTTAGAATTCGTTTGATATACGTTTTATTCGACCAAGTCACTTGTTAGATGATATTATTTCATCACCATGAACACAAAAAAGAGAAAAATTATTTTAGAGAGAGAAAGAACTAGATAGAGAGACAAAGAAAGAAAAATGAAGATGGCTACTTGCACTAAGAAAAGAAAATGAGAAGCAACAACACCCTCTCCACACTTGGAGAGGGCTTTATATAATACATAGAGTGGACAATCCTTGTAGGCTTTCTTATGTTTCATTTGGGCCGGACCAACTAAGAATGGGCTTTAAGCCCGACACTAAGGCCCTATTAGCTTACGTAAATTTCCCATAAATTACGTTTTAATTATACAAGGATCAGGATTGATAATGACCATCACTTCACTAGAAACACGACTAACAATTTCCCCCTAAGGGGTGGTCATTTAATTGTGGATCCTTCTTGTGACGTCTTGAGTCTTGGAGCCTTGTGTTCTTGGGAATTCTTTTGAAGTTCCTTTTGCATGCTTGTGATCTTGGATCTTGATCTTTAACTTGATATTCTTTGACAAAATACTAATATCGTGGTCTTTGGCCTTGATTTATCTTGGCTACTAAGATCTCTGAATCTTTATCCTTGAATCTTTACGCCACCTTGCGATCTTGTGTCTCCACCCTCATGCTCAAGGTCTTGAAAGCTTGCTAACAATCTCCCTCAACATTTTCTTTTAACATGATTAATTATACCACATCATGGAAGGAGTAGTACTTGATCCACTTGTAAGATATATCTTTGTTATTGTCCGGCAATCTTGTCAAAAATGTTCTTTTGAGGAAGTGCTTGTACATCAGAGATTGCGGAAGACTTTGATAGTTTGAGCTTTCATCATGTATATATCTTTGTCGATTGAGCATGAGGTCTTGAATCTTGACTCTGCTGGAATGAGGTTGTAACGCTGTCACTTATACCTGAAAATTGATGTTAGTGATAAACAGCAGATATAGACGAATATGGCTTTGTCATTCATCTTGAGTTCGGTTACATTAACCTCCGATTCTGTGAGGACCACAGTATAAATACTATAACTGTGATCAGGTAGGTTCAATTTAGAAGAACCTCTTTGACAGGGCTTCCAGCTTAAAGTATTAGTTCCTCTAACGCGATTGCATTAGATTCACCGTACTTGCTTGTTCTCATTACCAGAACGTCTTAAAGCAGACAACACGGTAAGAGTGAATCAGATAGTTACTATCTTTCTGATTGAGTCATCAATTCATATACTAGACCAAAATCGATATCCAGTTGACACAAGCTTGATTCATTTAGAATCTCGCAAGTCACCTACCAAGAGCTTGTTTGATGTTGGCTCAAGAAGGATTTCCATCGTCACTGTGAATACTAAAGAGTATCACTTTGATGTTCTGGCAATTATCACAAGGATAATGCGTAGGACTTAATGTTTGTAAATGATGTACGGACATTTGAATATTAAATATTGTGTCCTAGTGCGATTTTTGATAGATCTCTTTGCTCTAGACACTATAAGTGTACCATTAAGTATTTGGTAATCAGAGGCTGGAGCGGACTGCCACCTTTTTAATATCAACGATCTCGAAATGAGAAAGCCGATAGAAACGTGTTGATCTCCTTGAGAATGAAACATAAATCTTTTGAGAGATTCTGAGAGGCTAGGGAGGGTTGTGCATTGCATCACTGTCCTATGAAGTCAAAGACTTCAATATCAGAATAATCTTGATTAATTACCGATAGATTATGTATCGACCCGTTCTGCGGAGGGTTGTATGGAGGGCTTCTTTTCTTTTTACCCTTTATCCCTTACATTTAATTTTCCTTCTAACCCCTTCAATGCTTACCAAGACTTCATGACTAGTACCTTGTTGGGTTTGTTCCAGTACTAGCTCTATCTCAATTGGCACTATTCCCTTATTCTCACTTTACTCCTTTTTTCGATCATACCTAGGACTTCTACTCTATCTAATGGAGTGTTCCTGGGTACATCCATCCAGTTCTGGCTGGATCATGGAACGAACATACCTAACCTTAACCGCCTTATGACTCCTTAAGAAATAACAGTTGGTCGGTCTTTATGTATTACCATGAAGATCCGTAAAACCATTTGATAAAAAATCAATCAACGTGTTTGAGAAATCATTTAAGACACATTGAGTGTTTCCAGAGTTACCAAAAAGCTCCCCCTACATATATGCACCATATTATGAAAGAGTTTTGCATATGCGAGGTTTGGGAACGTACTTATAGATTGAAGATTGTGTCCATTATTAATCTGTATTGATCATATTTTAATCACTATTCTCCACCTTAAAAACTGCATATGTGTTTACAATTTTTGACAATTAGTGAATTAAAAACAAGTTAATGTCGAGAATTCACATAAGCCTAACTAAGTCTTAGGAGAACAGGAGTGCATGCAGAAAGAATCATATTATTATACTCCCCCTCAATTATAAAATAGAGTGAAAACTTGGAGTGGGAGTTTGTTAAGCACATAATTTTGAAAGAATTTGAAATTGCTCAACAGGAAAATATGTGAGATATATCTTATTTATCATCATTTTCCTTAAAACTTCTCTTGAGCATTCAAAACTTTGAGTGTTTATATGACTTTGCTCAAGACCGAGAAGATATGAACTTCCCGCTGTTTGTTTGGAAAGCATTTGAAACTCTCGCTCGAACTTCATTTATTCACCCGTGTTAATATTAATCAACATTTCTAGGTGCGCAAATGTTATCGAAGAAGATTAATTTGGATTTTGAAATTTTTCTGATTTTGTATTTTGCTTTTATAGGTTTTATAATTTTATATTTTGATTTTCTTGGTTTTATATTTTTGTACTTTGTTTTTCTGATAAATATATACAAAGAATTACCGATATTTTGCAAGACGTTCAAGTTCCTGAGGAGAGAAGCTACGCATAC